>JARIHO010000130.1:0-169996 GCA_029282495.1 Mycena albidolilacea | reverse complement strand
CCTCTAGTTCAGATGGATAATCCCTCGTAATACGCCCTTAGTCAGGGATGTGCAGTAGCCCCAATCCGTTTCCAGGATGGTAAGGCACTTTCCGCGATTGCTCCATTAGCGGCTTCCCACGTCAACCCTTTACCAGGATCGTTGTCCAGCGCCTTTCTAATGGTTCGAGACACATTATATCCCTTTTAGCTAACTGCTCAGGCCAGCAATAGCCCTTGTGAGATGACGTCGTAATGTAATGAAGTACATTGTAGTACGTTGCAACTCGAGCAGATTTGAATAAATGCCCGGGTGCCCCAATACCAGGTCTGTCAGCGAGTTCAACTCACCCGACTGATCCTCGAAGAAGGGGAAGAAGCCGCGATGTCCATGCTGAGTGATCACCCGGTCCTCCACATAGTGGATGATGGGGGATCCTTCAGGGTCACTGAAGAAAAGAAAGATGTCAGCAATTGGTTGGCTCACAAGGCTCCATGAGCACTCACTAACAAATGTAATATTTTTTGGCAAGTGTGCGTAGGATGTCGCACCAACTGTCAGAGAAGGTGTTGTATAGCTGCCTGACACTGCTCAGCTGCAAGAGGCCACCCTTCTCAGCCTTTCCAAGCATAAGAAGCCCAATGATATCTCTATTTCAGGTAGGTTTATCAGTAATGCGGTAGGCAGCCCGACAGGACGACGACTTGCCCTGCATCAGTATGGAAGACCTGGTCTCCGGCAGTCTGGCCTTTTACGACAATCAGATCTACGATGAAAATCTGGTAAGATAAAATATAACCAGGAGTACTTGGTTGATAATACCTCTCCGGGGTCCAACACAGCCAAGTCAGGGAGCTGCACAATGGCGGCAGTGGATGGGCCCTGACAGTAGCAGTGCTCTCCAATGTATGCAGAAATACCAGCAAAAGCGATGATCTGGGCCTGAGACGAATATGTATCAGCTGTTGTCAATCCCGCTGAAGGGAACAAGTCGAAACAGCTGCGTACCTTGCGGTCGTATTTCTGTACAGGGAGCCCCTGGATGATGTGAAGCCCAATCCCATTGAAGATCTCATCTACGGCCTTGCTAAGGGCCTTGTCAAGGACTTTCAGAGGAAGGTCTCCTGAGTGATTGTGGTGAGTCCCAGGCTTAGTGCGATGAAATACTGGATCGCCCAGTCAATGTCCTCGATTTCCTCAGCAGTGAGGGTATGAAGCCATTGGTCGACTGACTGCGTTGATTGTGAAATGAGTACAGACTGTCAGAAGGATAAAATTGAGCTCATGCTTGTTGATTAGAGGCTTGTCATCCCAGATGTGGGGCCCAGACACTTTGGCGGGAAAACCCTCAGGAAGTGGATCCCGAATCAGCTGGCTTCTTGGTACGTAGCGGGATTCAATAAAACAGGTGTATCTTTCAAATTGTGTATACCATACATTTCACAGTAGGTATACTGTATGTATGTTGCACCCCATATTCCACAATTCTTTCGTGATTTTGTGAAAGGATATTTTGCTGTCCCAACGACGTCAAAGACCTTTAGGGGTGCTCAATTCTTAAGTCAACCTGGTGAGGTCGGATTTTAATTCGAAAAATCGTTGATTGCCGATCAAGCCGCTCACGTGTGATCTCCCGCCTTGTGTATTTTGCCTGCGCTCGCTCACCTTCCCTTGGGTACACACATTACTTTGTTGCCCTTCAGCCTCAGGTAGGATTCAAGCATGTGATGTGCCTGTGTCTCGCTTCCCATGATGTTTTATCAGGTTCACTGGGACGTACATACACACAACTTGAAGCAACAAGGACACAACACAAGCAAGGACACGGTGCGACTGTGAGAACACAAACAGCATGGATCCTCAGGCTACCGCGGTGCGTTACCTGACATATCCCTCCATGACCCCCATCTAACAACGCTATACAGCCTCAGGGAGAATATAATTCCATTTCCCCCCTACCATTCACATGATCCCGTGTGAATTCGTTTCTCCTCAATTACTTTACTGGCTAATTTTTATTCCTAATCCCTGAACCATTCACACTAATTGTACATGTCACCTCCCCGCTTTCGTTTGTTATAATTTCACAACCCACATAACTATGTAATATTTCGTATAACAGGTCTCCCCACTTCGTTCAATATAATCTTACAACCTGCGTAACTACGTAACATTTTGTATGTCGGGTTTAGAACACCAATTGCGACTGGACCTTCGGTATTTGCAGAGGGAGATTGGTCCAATTGGGATACGGGTAGCCGAGGCGGCCGGCCATCAAGTGTTTTCTGATTTTCGAATTAAAATCCGACCTGACCAGGTCGACCCAAGAATTGAGCGCCCCTTTTGATCACAACTGATCGCAACGCGTACGACCTTTGATCGATGCTGTCCAAATGTAGATATTCATCACCATCGTGCTGGGCAGTGACGCGGCGGTCAGAAATAATGGCCCTATCCCAAAGAATGACGGGGCATTGATATATTAAAACTGCCTCTAAGTTATCAGTTTTGATATGTCATCACACTCCAAAGATCAGAGGGAGGTGATATACTGTAGCAATCTGTATGACTGAAACAATTTTTGAACCGTTACTGAAACAATTGCCGTGAAATGAGAAACACCTGGACCATTATGTGTTACATGCTGAAAATATTGAAACGGTGCCAAGCACTGAGCATATTTTTCGGGCTGAAAGAAGATGAACTGGGGACACATTGATTCCGGAATGAGCCAGACACAATTTCCAAAGTAATGCACTCAGCAGTGCGGTGAGATGTTTTTGAAAGGATTTTAGATCAAAGTAACGGTTCCGGAGCTTGAAAGGGACCCTCCGTTATGTGTTACGTGCCCGAAAAACTGAAACGAAACGACGTGTCCGTTACGCGTTACATTTCAGTCATACAGATTACTATAGTATGACTCCCCCATATTAAGGTGTGGGCGTCACTAAAAAAATCAGACTGTGTCAGGCGTCACAACGCTTCAGCGGCAGAGAACTTTCAGAGCTTTCTGTTCTTCACAAGGTTGCAGGGTTTAACTTCGGTACTTTACAGAGGATACATAACCAGTCTCGGGCCCTATCCAGCGCATGGGTTTGCAATTCATGTCTCAAGCTTGCTGGTTCTCATGCAGTTGTTCATCTAAATGGAAACAGAATATCAGAAAATTGTGGGATAAGGCTTAAAAGCCAACTTGAAGGATACTCACCTCGCTTCCGGTCTAGCTCCTTCATCTTCTCTTCGAAGTCCCGCATAATCTCTTCCATGTGAGCTTCCTCCTCCTCCTGTGCGCTCACCACGTTCTGCTTCTTGGTGCAGATCCACCATCCAGGCATGGGATGTACCGTGTCGTTCTCGCCACTCGAGGACAACATAGGGTCGGCACTGGAAGAAATGCGCTCGCCAACCATCCCCGCCAACATGAAACAGTTGATCTTCTCCCCGTTATCATCCAGCTTGACATCCACCTCGGCGTATGCAGGCGGCACGCTATCTGTACCGACACAGTGGTACGGAGTGCTATCGAATATTAGGTCTTTCTGAACATGCTTCCCGTATGTGGCCCAAAACCGCCCGGCGGTCATTAACTCGGGAACTTCCTCTGACACTGCTGTCTGGATGGGAGATCAGGGTGAGACAATGCTAAGAAGGGCCACCCACTTTATCCAGTGCATTTCCGACCCAGAGGCCGTTTTTGTCGAAAGCATTGAAGGCGTTGATCCAACCAGAATAGTAGCTTCTGCCACTGAAAGGGCGGTGAAGGTGCACAACCTTCTGCCAAAATTCCACGTTGTCCTGACTCGTGGGAGCATCGAATGCCGCAACGAAGCGGGAGATAACTGGGCGCAGAAGATGATACCACGCGATTGTCTCCATCCCATACTCCTTGAGCTTTTCGAGGCGACCTAGAATGTCAACCCAGTCTGATTTTTCTCCTTCGAGTGTGACGCGCGGAATACCGCAGGTCGTACCCCCCCCGAAACCATATGAGAAGTATTGTTTCAGAGTCGCCATCATGAGGACAGCCGCCACCGTCGTGTCATTGACGGTGCTTGTAGTGAAGCTGGGCAGTACCCATTGACGCAGCGTAGGATCAACAATATTCTTTTCAATCAGGTCCACCATCTGGCGCGACATGCTGCCAAAGTCCAAAGAGTAGCGACTCCCCTCGGCACAAATGACCAACTCGCGTTGGCCTTCGTGTGCGACAAAGTTGGCACGGAGGAGTTCTGCATTCGCGTTGACATAAAAGTTGAATTGTGATAGGATGGTGAGCCACACATCGTCGGGGCGGATCACTAGCGCCCGATGCTGGTCGTAGGCGCCAATAACCGTGTTCACAAATCCATTACCCTGGTAATCCGGATAGAGATTCGGAATCTTGGCAGTGGAATCGCGACCGCTCAAAGCAATAAATAAGCATGACAATGACATAGGATGAGAAAGATACGTACGAGCTCTCCTGTGCTCCCGTAGAGAAGGCGTACTGGAGGATTTCTTCTACGTAACGATGCTGGTCCTTACACGACGCGGCCAAGATCTCCATTGCTGAGACGGAATGGGTGAGTTCGCCGATTGAATTGGCGGTGTGCGGTGCGACGGAGAAGGATATGGGCATGATGGACAGAGTAAAGGAGTAGTAAAGGGCGGTGTGGGAGAGATCTACGACGGAACCGAGTATATATACGACAAGATGGCGTCAACTTTGAAACTTCTCGCACAGCCTGGGGAAAAGGTCAATCGAGTCGGGCGGCGGAACAAGCGCGCGCTTATGCTCAAGGTTTAAGAGCAGCCCATGGTGTTCATATTGCCAAGGACGAGAGTCATCAGCAAAACCTGAGCCTGCTACATAGTTCTACGTGTCGCTACGTAGCCCTGTGACAATCTCGCATTGCTAAGTTCTACTCGCGCCGCATTGCGCTAATGCTCTCGGATCGGTACCGCATGATTTGGGTGTCGCAAATTCTGCCTCCTTGCCCCAAATCCCAATCCAAATCCAAATCCAAATCCAAATTCAACCTGGGTTGGATGGACGGACGGATGCCTAGTTCGTAGAATAGAATCAAGACTCCTACTCCTTACGGGAATTACTTGTGATTATATTAGATGAGACGAGAGAAGGGGCGAGTAGAGCAGGACAGGCGGCGAGTAAGCCGATTTGGATTCGGCGGTGGGGTTGGCCATGGGGGGGGGGAGTGCTTTTATGCCAGGTCCTTGCGTTTTTTGTTTCGCCGTGTTCGACTAACTATATTAGATAATAGATAGCTACATACTTACTCGGCGCTTTTGGCGATGTCGACATTATGTATCTAACGGTAGCAGGGCGTACTCGCACTCTGACCAAGTCATTTGGGCCGAGTTCTATGTACGATCTGTCGTGCCGGGAATGCCGATTTATGTAGCGCCGTTGGAACTTGGGTCATTCATTATGTATTGTGTTGTTGGACGGAAGGGCGCGGAAAAAATTGAAATTGAATGGTCTACGGCACACAATTGGCATGGCATGGCAATGATATATGTATGTACTTCGAAGCTCGGACGGGGTCTACACCACCGAATCCGGATCCAAGACGCTTAGGGTATGGTGGGCATCAGAGTAGAATGTGTAGAGGTGAGTACGGCATGGGGCGGGACTGAGGAAGGAAGAGGGAGGAGGGGTGTGGATGATCATGAATATATGCAGTTTTGATGGGATAACGCCCTGGAGGAGGAGAGAAGTGGGACGGGATTATTCAGAGAAGCGTAGAGATCTAGAGTGGACGGGATATTGCGGGTTGCCGTGGGGAGCTGCAGAAGTCGAGTGGAAATTAAATGAATTTGAATTGAATTGAAGGGATGGGTTTGATTGGCCGGTCGAATGAGAGGCTGCGGTAAGGCCAGAGACAGAGACAGACGCCGGGTGAGATGAGATGAGAGCCAGAGAATCCGCGTCCTGATGATGAAGAATTAGATTAGACTTCCAGTTAGTAGACGAGACAATGATCATGAAGGCGCCGAATTCGGGAAACAGATTATAATTACTATTAGGCGGTGGGCGTTCATGAATTAGTCGAAAATGCATGACTCGAGATGACGAGCCCTAGGAGCAGCGGAACGAGATGATGCTTGTGCTGGCGCTGGGCGGAGAGCCTGATTACATGAGGACCCTGCTCGATCCCGATGGCCGCCCACCGCGGAGTGTCGTGCGCGGAGGCCTACCCTGCAGTTCGCACATATGCAGGGTCACAGGCACAACCGAAACCGAAGGCGAGCCTGAGAGCGCGGAGAAATATACGATCATGGAGTATAGTCCCTTGGCATGGAAACGACGAGGCAATTTATTGAGGTGAGGAGCGCTGAATATATATATCGACCAGTGGAAGGAAAGGACTCAAAGGAGAGAGAAGCAGGGCTGAAATGCGATGAGAGTGATAAATAGTCGCCTATATGCGCAATATAAGGGATTGGGCGCTCGGGTGCGTTGTAATTAGTGGCGCCAGCAGCCCCTGATAGGAATTAGCAGAGTAATTGCGGGTCCTCGGGACGACGGTGCAGACGGCGCTGGGGCGGGGGAGAGTAGCGTCGAACTTGAGAGCGCCAATGCCAGAGATTGCGCTAGTCTTGAATCAAGGGGTGCCCGATGAGGCCAGCGTTTCGCCATGGTGGTGGTCGAGTAGAGAAAAGAGGTCGGGCAACGGTCAAGTCGCCGGCCAATTTCTCCTTCTGCGTCGACATATTGCAAGCGATGTCTATCGATCCTATCCACAAAAGACCGGCAAATGCCTGTAAATGCAAGGGATTCAATGTGCAACAAAAGATATCAAGACTAAAGCAGGCTAAAGATGAAGGGGACTGGATTACTGTGGGAAGACCACGCCACGCGGAAACGAGCAGTCAAACTGCCTCTGCTGCATAAAACTAGAACCCGCGTCTGCTGTCTGCTGTTCGCACCCTTCCTACAATTCTCATGGCGTCCCCCTCCCCCTCCCCGAGTCCCAGCCCTCAAAGAGTGCGCCGCAAGCCTGTGCCGAAGCTCGATCTGGAGGATGCTATCGACATTTCTCCTGTGCCGCCTAATCCTGCGAACGTGATCAACATGAAGCGCGCGTCGTTTGCGCTGTACCCTGACCCCGTGCCTGTTCAAGTTCTCTCTGCTGCGCCGACTTCTAGTCCTAGTGTTGTCACGATGAGCAGCAGCGGGGCCCAACCCCACTACACCCGCCGCCGCGCCAACACCGCCCTCGCCATGCCCGTCCCGCCCGTGCCATCCCCCACGCCAGTGCCAGAAACTGCACCACCCCGCCGCGGCGGCCTCGCGCGCCTGCAGCAGCTCCTCCCCCACTCGCACGGCCACTCGCCGCGCAAACTCACCATCTCCTCCCCCACCCCCGCCGACTTCCCGCCGGAACTCCTACCCCCCGCGCTCTCCACGCTCCCCAAGAGCCCTGCCGTGCGCACGCGCGACCTGCCGCGCCCGACGACGCTACACTACCTGCCTTCGCCCGCCGGGCTCGGGGACGTGGAGCTCGGCGTCTGCCCCGGCATGGCCTTCGGCGTCGGCGTGCCCCCGCTCACGCTGCAGGTCTCTGTGTCCGCCTCCGCCCTCTCCTCCCCGACCTCGCGCCCCACCCTCCTCTCCCCGCTCTCCGCCTCGTCGCGCTCGTCGACCTCCTCGGACGGGTCGCGCTTTTCGTCGGGCGGCGAGACGGCGGGGACGTCCCCACCTTTGTCCCCTCTGTCGCCTCTTTCCCCGCTCTCGCCGGTATCATTTAACGGCGGAGAACTAAAGCAGAGCCCGAGCGTGAAGCTGAAACGCAAAGGGAGCGGCAAGATCGTGAAGCGGCGGCCGTCCATGTCCGTGTCTGTCTCTGGTGCCTCTACACCCCCCAACGCGACGCCTCTCCCGGGGCCGGATGCTTCTTCGGCGCCGATTCCGGCTCCCCACAACTCCAAATCTGCCAACAGCGGGGACGCGAAACCGACGAATGTAAGTGGGAGTGGTGAGCCCAAGCACGCGAACACGAAACCGCCCCCCCTCCCCGCCCTCACGCCTCCCACGCGCGCCGCCCTCGCCGCTGCCGCGCGCCTCCCGCTCGTTGCACCCAGCGGCGTGCGGGTGGCGTTCGGGGAGCTGTTGGGCACGTCGTCTGTCCCTCCTCTTGCAGGCGAAGACGAGGAAGGTGCTGCAGGTAAGCTTGGGCTCCACGGATGAATAAAATCAATCAATACTAATTACGATTACGAATGTAGGAGAAGTAGGACACGCAGGAGTCGCGCGCCGCACGCTCGTGGTCTTCCTGCGGCACTTCTGGTGCCCGCTGTGCCAGGACTATATGGCTGCGCTCGCGCGGGGGGTACGGGGTGCGAGTGGCGCGACCGAATTTACGACTACGCCTACGACTACGACTGTGCCCACATCTACGACTCCGGCTACGGCGACGGCTCCTTCGAACGCGATCCCGCCCTCCCTCTCGGCGCTGTTTTCCCCGCCGTCGCCTACTTCTCCTACCTCCGCCCCCGCTGTGTCTGCCGAGAACAAGGAGGCATGCCCGGCGTGCGCCGCGAGCGGGAGCGTGACGTTTGCGTATTTGGAGAGTCTTGTGGGGCCTCATTCTCCTTCGCCTGTGGAAGGGGAGAACGGGGAAGGAGCAGAGGCGAGCGAGTGGGCCGCGCGTGCGTGTGCGGGGTTATGTGATTCGGCGGCGGCGGAGGTGGGTGTTTGCGTCCTGTCCTTTCTTTTAGAATGCGGCGAGGCTGACGAGTGTGTATGTAGGCCCACGCCGGCGACGCGCACCTGCCGGACGAGCAACACGATGCTGAAGATTGTGGAGGAGAAGATGAGCCCGAGGAAGGCACGCACCTCCTGCTCGTCGCCCCCGGCGCGCATACGCTCGCGGAGCGCTACTTGGCGTCGTTCGCATTTGGGGTTGGCTCCGCCTCGAACGAAGATGGGGACTACCACGCGCGGGCGGGATTCGACTTGGGGGATCCGCTCGGGCCTCCGGGGTCGCCTCGAGTTCCCGTACACGCACACACGGCGCAGAAGCCAGGGAAACGCGGAGGGGCAAGAGGCGGGATAGCGAGCGTGCGCCTCTTCGTTGACCCGCGCCCCGCGGAGGGGGTGTACGCCGCGCTGGGCATGGGGTGGGCTGTTGGCGGGGGGAGCAAGGGCGGGAGTCCTGCTGCGTCTCCGGTAGTGAGTCCGACGATGTCGCCCACGATTCCCACCTTCGCACGGGAGCGAGAGCCGGCGAGTCCGACGGAGGCTGCGCACGGGCACGGGCACGGATCGCCGCCGGGCTCGATCTCGCGCGCGTTCTCGGCGCTGAGGAGGAGGGAGTCGGAGCTTGGGTGTGGGGTTGAGGAGGAGATGTGCGTTGCGCGAGATGGAGAGGACCTGCATGCACACTTTGCGCCTGATTCTCCCTTGGTACCCGTCGCGTACAATCCGCACGCGCATCTCGGATCCGGGCTCGACTTCGCATACGACGACGATCCGCACGCGGCGCCGGCGACGTACGTCCGGCACGGCACGGTGAGCGGCATCGGCGCGGTGCTGCTGCGCGCGTTGAGGGCGGGGCTGCCGGTGTGGGAGCGCGGGGGGGATGTGAGGCTGCTTGGGGGAGAGTTCGTTTTTGAGGCTGGGAGGTGGGTGTCTGGTTATTTTCTATTGATTCGCGTCTTCTTTGGGCGTATTCTTTTTGAGCCAAGGCGCTGACGCACGGTTGTTTTTCGTCTAGGCCCACCACCGCGAACAGCACCCCCACGCTGCGATGCACGTATGCCCATCGGATGCAGACGACCCGCGGGCACGCGTCCGTTGCGCGGGTGCTGGCTGCTGCCGGTGTGCGCGTCCCGGTGGGAGTCAACTCCGCGTCGAACGAGGATAGGGAGGCGCAGCGCCTCGTGAGGGCTGTCTCGGGGTCGAGGGCCTCGAGGTCTGTGTCGGGCTCGACTTCGCTCAAACGCTCGACGTCGACTTCGGCGGTATCCGGGAGCCACTCGCGTGCTTCGGGTGCGTTGCCGCGCCCAGTCTCTGTTGCGCCCGGCGGGGACCTCTCCGGCGCGGCTGAGACTCTCGCGGGTGCAGCGCCACTCGAGCGCACGGCGGTCCCGCGCTCGGCGTCGACGCCGCCTGCGGCTGGAGGGATGTTCTCTGCGCGCGCGGCGGGGAACATTTTCACCAGGTTTGCGGGGCCGCGTGGGGGACGGTCGATGGGGAAGGAGAAAGAGAAGGAGAAGCGGGGGAGGGAGGATCTGCATCATAGCGCCCTTCTCGAGGACGCGAAAGACGACTCGAAAGCGAACGACGTGGAGACCACGCCACGGGAACGGCCACAGATCCCGCGCTCTGCATCGACGCCGCCCCTCTCCATCTCTGCGCGCGCGAGCGCGATCTGGGAGAACAGGGAGCGTCATGGGTGGGCGCATGTCCCACATTGGGGCGCGGGCGTGGGCGTTATTTGGGAGGGGGATGATGCGGGTGTGGAACGAGAACGAGAGGGTGAGGGTGGGAGAGAGCCGGCGATGCGCGCAACGCTGTCGGCGTCATCTTCTCGTCCGTGGGCGCTTGCGGCTGCGGCCTCGGGGTCGTGCGAGTCGCTGGCGTCGTCGGAGGATTCGGCGATTGTGTTCAAGGTGTGCGTAAAGACGACGTCCAATTCCGCGATCACAGCATCGGGGTCAGGGTCGAGGTCTGGGTCGACTTCGGCGTCGACGTCGGACCCCGAGCCTGAATCGGATTTGAGCTCGTACGATGCGTATCCGGAGTGTTCGCGCGCAAGCTCGGAGGACGATGGAGATGACGAGCGGAGCGACCGCGAGGACGCGCGGCGGGGCGTGGGCGTGTACACGTTCCCGCGCTCGGTGTCGGAGTATGGGGAGGAGCATTTGCGTGGGCTTGTGCGCCGCGGGGCGAAGTACGGGTACGGGCATGGGCACGCGCGTGCGCAGTCGGAGTATGCGGGTGCGGTACATGGGCATGCGGAGGAGGGGGGTGGGGATGGGGACGAGTATAGGTTTGGATATGAGGGGGACGGGTATGGGTCACCTGTGGACGGGGAGGACGTGTGGATGCGCACGAGGGCGCAGAGTCTTGCGCGGTTGAGGGCGAGAAAGGAGGTGAGGAGGGGTGGGGGTGCGGACGAGATCTAATTGACATACGATATGATATGAACTATGATTACTTGGCTTGGTTATTTCCTGTTAGGTTATTTCTCGACATGTAATGAACATCTTGTATTGTAATAAGTACAGTGGTCGTTTCTATTTTTCTCCGACGTGACAATTGATGAATGTCGTACTGCTGGTAAAGATTTCCGTACATACAAAGAAGGCCTTGAGAATCATTTGGAAGGACTCTGTATACTTGGCTTTCTTGGGACAGGGGCGGACGGCTGAAAATGAGCAAGTGTCCGCGCAGCGCATGGACCACCGCCGGCGACAGGCGTCGTTCAGCTCTTACATTCTACTCTCATTCAGCTCTAAACCACAAGTGCCTTTGCTGTCGTCTAACTGGCTTTTCCAAAGTTCGAACTGAGTTCTGCTCACTGCTCAAGTGATCGTGCCTTACTCGCCCATCATGCCGTAAACTCATGGTCGGGCTCACTGGCTCTCACACTGAGTCGTCGTGCCCCTTGTCCCTACTCGATTTTCCCATGGAACTCGATACGCCATCGACCGGCCCCTCGCAGGTTGCGATTGCCCAAAGGTGCGTAGCCCTCCGAAGAGTTGTGAGGTTCCAATATTAATATTTTCGCTCGCAGTGCTCCCTCTCCCCAAACTTCCCCCGGCCAAATGTTTGACAATGCCTCTGATTTTGGTGTACACGGATCGCATTTCATGACTGTCCAAGGGAATGTGAACATTCACCCGACGGTCCCGCACCCCACGACCATATCGGCACAACAGGCCTCTCCAACAGTATGCGCGACTTTGACGAGTCGCACTGGAGCTCATAAACATCGTTAGGTCCCTAATACGGCCTCGCCTCAGTCCCCAGTTTACTCGGAGAGCGGAAATTATTGCAGCCAGCTACTGCGCCAAAACCGAGGATTCCCGTTATACACTCCCGGCCCTCAGGCCCTCCCTGAAGAATACCGAAGCAGGGGTGTTGCCATAGGTGACGTCGGACGAGTCACCCCGGAAGGAAGCTTCGACTTCTTCTTCAACATCTACCTCCCAGCAAACCATCCCATCAATGCGAATATTCCGGAGGATTTCGTTCCATTACCGCCTTACGATCCAATCGATGTCTCCCACCATGCATATGATCCCGGGAATTATGTTTGCAGCCCTTCTATTAATGAGATCAATCGTGACCTTCCAGAGTAAGCCCGGCGCACTGTTATCCGAGTTCAACAGACTTATCTTTCTGTTTACAGGTTTCCGGGGGGAGAATTCGCTTTTAATTGTTGGGGCCCCAGTGGCGCTGTTCTGGCTCTGCCCCATGGCTCACACCTGGAAAAGCTCCAAAATCTAGAAGGCATGCGACGGTATGCAGCGAAACATGCCGAAAGCTGGTACAAATACGTCAACGAGACGCGAGGACGCGGACTTGTGAACGGAAACCTCTATCTAGTAACAGGATGGGAAAAGGCTGAATCGTGGGGCATGGCATCTTTTCATGATGTTTTGCTGCAGAATGAATTTCTGCTCATGTTCAGGCCGACCGCGGATACAGATAATCGATACAGATACCGCTGGCAAGGCCCGTATTGCCGTCGTAAGCAAGCCGATTCGCTACTCGTCGGTGGAACTCCATTAAATCAGACGACCTTCATTCACGCATTCGCGATTTCTGTCTGTGAAGGCATCTGGGGCAAGCTTTTTGGAGTCGAAATTTGCCAACCCGTGGATTCGTCGACTTTCCAGGTCAACTCGGGTCGTGGTTTTATCCCATATGGGTCCGAAGGATCGTCATTCGGTTTATTATCTTTTCTATTCGGAGGCAGTGCAGGACCTGCGCCTGGTGATGGCATCGTCGTCGATGCTTTCCCTACCGCCAAGGTATGGGTGAACGAAATAATTTCGATGGCGATGGATTGAACACTGTTTTCAAGATCCTACATCCTTCGCAAATAATTCATGAGCGTCTTCTTCGAGAGGTGCTGTGTATGCGTGTCCAGGACTGCTTCCTTCGTCTTGACCCAGTCACAGGCTCCACAAGCAACAGTCGTGATAACCCACGATGACGACTGGCGTGATGTCTTCAGAGACGTACGTTTCATTAGTCTCTATCTATCCTCGTCGCTCCTCAATATATAAAAGGATGGTATAAGAATGAGCGGGCAAACTTCTGTGGAGTTGCAGCAAGCAATATTTGATTGTTGCGATGTAGTGGAAGAGGACGGTCAGTCAGTCCTTTGCGTTGTTCTCCCACACGTTGACGGTATGCAGGTGCTGTGTTTTTGATGCGCAAATCGTATACAGCCATTCATCGAGATGCGGCAACGGCTGTAGAAGAACAAAGCGGAGGGGATATTCGCATTCAAGGCATCGATGACTCCCCTGCGAACTCAGGCTTACTCTCCGAGAAAATCTCTCGCGATATGCCTACAGTGTATTTGGATCAACAACTTCAGGACTCCGGGTCAGACAACGCACGCGGGATCCCGCCGCAATACATCTCCCCGGCGAGCTCCACTGGGTCGGAGGATGTGCATAAGGTGAGCACCCGGCAAGTCAATGGGTCCTCCGAAATCATATTCATGTACATAGTTGCACGACTCTGCCACCAACCATAGAGGGCCGACAACTGGTGTGTCGCAGGGCGCAACCGAGGCTCGTCGTGGTAGCAAGTTGGTGAGTGCATGTTTTTGCAACATTGCGGTCTTATATGTGCCACCGTGAAACCGAAGACAACCCCGGCTCGGGGATCACGGGTGTTCTTCTTCAATGGCACCGGAGCAACGGAGTATGCCACTGTGGAAAGGGTGGAAAAATCACTTTACGTGCGTGCTTTGTTTGAAGGAGCCGAGGGTTCACCGGCGACTAACTGCCCTGGGTCTCTTTTTCAGAACCCACCCGTGCTTCACCTTAAAACCGATCAAGGACGATTGTTAAGTCTACCGTAAGTGGATGTTTTTTGGTTTCAGAATCTTGTGCGATTAAAAGCGCTGGTAGAGCTTCCAGCGTGAATAAAGTTTGAGTTCGAGCCGTTGTGGAGGATGTATACTTAGGTGAACAGAAGGAAACGGAAGAAAAAGAAGAAATTGCATGATAACTTGATGATACCATGGACATGTACACTATGACGTTTCAAGTGTCACATTACTCATTTTGGAAGAAAAATCTCTTGAAGCAAAAAAAAACTTGGGCTCAGATCACAGAATGATTCTATATCACATCAATGTATACTAGGTACCTATACTCGTGGTCACATAAAGTGTTGGCGTGTGACCATTTTGATCGCCGTATCACCGACATTTTTGCTTTCGACTACGACGTTATCGTTATACAAGATTCTATGCTTCAATACTTTGTATGACCACCCTGCGCCTCCACAACAGCCTCTACCCGAGCCGACATCGACCCTGTGTGCTTTGCGATGTTCTCAAGCGGCAAATTCTCCCATTTGTCCAAAATCACCTTTCGGAGGGATTCAGCGGTCATTGGGCATGGTCGGTGCCGGCGGACATGGGTCTTCAGCTCCTTCCAGACCGCCTCGATGGGACTGAGGTCCGGAGAGTTGGCAGGATGTGGGAAGAGGGGGATTTTATGCGAGGAAAACCACCGGTGCGTCACTTTGGCTTTGTGTGATGCAGCACCGTCTTGCTGAAACCGGATTCCTGGACGTTTTTTCTCCAACTCCTTCACTGCGTCAACCAGGACCCCTTCCAGTACCTGCTGCCGATACCTCTCTGCCGTCATCCCTCCTCCCTTGCCCCCAGGGTACTCCAACACCACCAGCGGCCCCTTCCAGTCATGTGTGATGCAACCCTAGACCATAACTCGCATGGACGACTGTTTAAACGTCGGAACAAGACACTTGTTGGTGTATTCTTCGTCTACCGTGCGCGTGATGTACACCCGACCGGATTTGTCGCCCAACTGGAGGTAGCATTTGTTGGACCACATCACAGTGTCCCACTGCTTCCCCTCGCGCTCGCACCCCCACTCCAAGCGCACCTCCTTTTGACGCTTGGTGAGAAAGGGGACCTTCCTGGCGACCCGTCAATGCATCCCGGTTGCATCCAGCACCTTGGCGACCGAGGTAGGACAGAGGTGCGGCTCAACCTTGTTCCTGAGGTCCTGAAAGGGTTTACGGCGGTCCGACTTCGCCTTTCGGCGAACTAGGTGTTCCAATTGGGGTGTTATCTTCGTGGGTCGACCACTACGAGGTCTGTTTTCGACGGATCTAGTGTGGCGGTATTTTTGCCAGATCTTTTGTGCGGTGTCGTAAGGAATGTCAAATGCCGCAGATTGTTTCCAAGGTCCTGGTCAGCAAGCATTGCTCCAATAAATTGATTTTTCTTCTCGAAAGAATGATAGTATCTTGAAGTATCCTTGGGCATGATTTAGGACAATAGTGAGGTGATGGGAGTGAAAGACGAGCAAAGTAAAGTGCGGCACTTCAAAATGTCATGTAATGATGATGCCAACACTTTATGTGACCACGAGTATCATGCATCTCCCCACAGGAATAGGGCTATAATCAGGTAGAGCAAGGGCAAAACAGACTTTTGGAAGGTGCCGAGATGGCACAGCCACTGTGTCATCATCTAGATGTAATCACAGTCCTTGAAACAAAAACCGATGACATTGAGCTTTGAATCTGAGGTGAAGATGTACAGTACAGTACAGCTGTGGGTATAGTAGTGTAATCAGAATATTGCATGAAGATGAGGACGTGTATTTCTCTTGCCCATCCAATCTGGGCACAGCAGGCAAGGCTTCCCACAAATATTTGAGAAGCAGTATGATGGCATATGGATAAACTGTGCATACTCAGATTTGATATTGGTATTGCAGGAATGACCACTACTACTGAAAAAATAGGGACATTGCACAAAAGCCGCATGCGGCTTTCAAAGCCGCACGTGGGAATATCCTTTTTTTGCTCCGGAGCATCACTGGGACTCTCAAATGGCCTCTTTTGACCACCAGAGCAAAGAAAAAAAAAAGGTGCATGTGATGAGTTTGCGCACCAAAAAAGCCACATGCAGCTTTGCACAATGTCTCTAATAGACTAAAGAAAAGCAAGTGTTTGTGATCAGAAATCCGTCAACTTGACGGGTTTTTGACCATGTCCTGCCATGGATCATGTGCCATGTGACTGGCAACACGTCACACATTCTCATACCCTAGTTGTCAAGTGCCTGCAGGTGCAAGGCAGTAATTAGAAGGTAGAAGACTTGTATATGAAGAAAATACCTCCCTTGACCACCTAATGGTATACCTATGGGGTGTCTGCACAGGAGGTGTCATAGTTGTTTATCAAATAAAATGATGGACACCGGCAAGATTGAGCCGGCAATCGGAAATCAAACCATGCCCATCCCGCATACTGTAAAGTGCACTCTCCCACTTTGATCTAACATAGATTTGCAATGTAGATGTGGAATGTCAATTCTTACAGAGACGGTGTCGACACTGCGATAGCCATAGGGAAAATTGATGCAAGGGCTGTGTTGATGTCGGCCAATTCATCTGAAGGTTTGTTTTGCCCTCGCTCTACCTGATTAAAGCCCTCTTCCTGCAGGGAGATGCATGATATAGGTACCTAGTATACATAGATGTGATATGGAATCATTCTGTGATTTGAGCCCAAGTTTTTTTTTTGTTTCAAGAGATTTTTCTTCCAAAATGAATAATGTGACACTTGAAATTTCATAGTACACTGCTGCTTGAATCAGATGTTTCTCAAATGTTTGGGGCCGATTCTTCATCAAATGTTGCCTCAAAAATTCTCACAACATTGTGAAGCCAATCCCTTAAGGCTTTTCTGAGAACAATAGAGAGTTGGTGCAGAGCCACCAAATCAACTGGTGACTATTTTTTCTCTGCTGCTAGCACATCTCTCAGCGTCTTCTAGCCACCCTATATAGCCCCTGTAGAGAGGATTGCATGGTGGCTAGTTCACACTGAACGACTGCCCTGCATGCCGGAGAGTAGCCACTAATTAGACTGGTGGCTCTGCGCAAACTCTCTAATATTTCTCAGATGTTGTAGCTGACATTCCCCAGAGGTCTGAGAGAATATGTTTTGCATCTGGCACGCAATGTTTTCAAAAATATACTTGGATGCAAAATATTCATTCCTGCTATATAATAACAATATGGAGAGACTGTGGAACAGAACTGACATTCCCTGCTGTGAAGCACAGGTACACTAAGGGAGCGCATGTGGCCTGCATATGCACACCATGCATGGGGAGGCACTGGGCCAGCCCACGGTGCTGGAGAGGAGAGGGCAGCAGACCAGAATCAGATAGGTATGAAGAGCGTGGCAGACCAGCACTGTAAGGATGCAGAAATGGAAAGTGCGAGACAGGCACTTGAATTTCATTTGCCGTGGTATCTGCTTAGAGCCTTCCCCTACTTCATACTTGAAGGACAAGCTTGAAGAGAGGTGCAGGTTGCACTAAGCTTTGAGATCAAGATCCATGTTGATCTTGGAGCACGGCTTTGCTATTGTGGACTCGTGGACAGGGAAGTTTGACAACTTGAAGTGACGATGGTGAACCTTGGAGCATTGATATCACACACCAAGGAGTGCTGGGCTAGGTGCAAGCACAAGAGCAGACATTTCTTCAGCACCGCTGAACTGTCTGGAATCCAACTATACCTAAACACCACACATTTTGCATGTTTCAAGAATAGTCTGATTACAGTATAGGCTTATTTCTAAGGACTGGTATATGGTCTCGGTATAGCCAGTTGGGTTGTGATCACAGAGTAATGGGCACAAGGGGTAGGGAACTACCCTGCAGACCAGCAGTATTCGTCTCAAAAACTGTAGAGGAATGTGTAACCCACAAACCTCTCAAGGGGCTATTTCTGGTCTTATTCCCGCACAATGGAATAAGCTGGAGGTACTGATGACAAGGGCATGCCGGAATAGTCTTATTTCTGCACCAATAGGCTGTGCACCTTCCATGTGATAGATGTCAAGGGCTGGGGATGTACATTCCAATGAAGTTCCAGGATAAATGAAGGCCGGCTAAGGTGATCTGATGGGATTGTTCTTATTCGGAGCAAACAGAGTTGGGGAAATAAGAACCCTTTCTGGGACAAATCTCACTATGGGTGTCTATGAGGAGCTGGAGGCCAAGGGAACACGACCCGATGGTCAGCAACAATGGGAGAGGTCCAGGGACAACAGGAAATAGGATGAACGACTCAGTATCAGTCAGCCAAGAGACTGAGGATTTCAAACCCCTAAGATGACCAACACCGCACAGCCGGACATCATGATCATCCTGTACACTGGCCAATGGCAATACGCTCATGGGAGCCCTTCCAATGGATAAACGGCTGTAGAAGGGGAACTCAGGAAATTTTGCTAATTTCTATTTCATTCATAGACTTGCATATGATTTTGGGGTTTGTATAAGTAGACAGGACATTGTTTTGAGTAGGGCATAGAATCACCTGTGTATTAGTAGGCTGAACATTTCAATTGGGCTATTTCTGAGGTTGGTGCAGTGTGTATCGTCGTTGGACTTTAACATTGGGAAACCTGAGTTGGAATAAGGATCTGGTTATTGGAAACATCTTGGACTTGATGGAGGCTATCTAGTGTCTGGGAATCGAATCATATCATCATTGTCATTGTCTATTGTCATCGCCATCAGACATCAAACATTGTCTATTGTCTATTGTCTCAGTCATCTGGGAAATAAGCTTTCGGAGCTTCTATTGTCTGGATTTGTTTATCGTTGACCTCTCTGAGGTCTCCTGTATGTCGTTGGACATCACCACCACCACCAGACTCAATACTTGCTGTCTCGTAAGCTGTGAAGCTTTTAAACATCTTATTTCCACTGCTCAATTATTGCACAGGCCAATTTGTGGTGATATCTTGTAGTGAAGATTCATAAGGGAAACACATACCTTCCCTTCAACCTTGTTAGAACCTGTAAAGGGACTATCACTTGTCTGAATCTCAGCTCTTGTGCATTGGTGAGCAGAAGTTCGGGACATGAACTCTGCAGAGGTTTTGAATCCAATACCACAGCACCAATGCAAGCAGGGCAAAGAGAATTCTGAGGAATATCAAAATATGGGCGCAGAATATGAAGAGAACTCACAGGTCGTGGTGGCAGGTTGCACTTGTGGACATGGTGGTTCTCATCAATAATGTGACAATCATATAATCACACTCCACAAATCACTGATCTCTTCCCACGGTTTGAGTTTAAGCTGAGTGCCTGGAACTTGCTTCAATACTGTGAAGGCAAGTGCTTTAGGACAAGTGCATGAAATCAGTCTCAAACTATCAATAAATATCTTATCCCAAACGAAGTTGAACCCGTGTAGGGCTGCCGCCCATGACCGTCGCAATGGTTTAACGGCACCTGTTGAACGGGTGCCCGACATCCCATCGGCAATTTTGTACCCCTTTCAACAGCCCGTTGAACGACGACCGTGACAGCCGTTGAAACGAGTCTTGCAAAGCTACTTGTACACCACCTATTTCAGCGTGTATTGTGTGCACAGACGTGTATATACGCCAGGCTCACCTATTGGATACCTCTATTTTTTGCATTGAGGTCCTGTTGGTTGGAAACAGACGTAGATTTCTTTGGTTGCTTTACCCGGCAAACTCCGAGGATGATTGCCGCAGTTCAATCACAAGTTTGAGGTGGTTTCTCTCGCGGAAACGATGAAGGGATGCTGTAATAGGCTGTCAACCATGAAATTGAGGTAATTTAGGTGGGTATTCGCCAGTTTGTCAATGAAATCGAGGTAAAATAGCCAAATGAATCGAGTACCCGTCGTTACGGCCGTAACGGCCGTCCTGTTAGTCTCGTTCCCAGACGTTTATAGGGCAATTCGCTCGCTGCGCTCGCGGGCAGTTTCCTACCGGAGATATTGGATGTTGGGATGTTACAATGTTTCCGAGGCAGAAGTTTTGATGAAATTTGATGGGGGAGCACTGCCCTATAACGTCTGGTGCAATTCGTAGAGTAACCATGCGATTGCTGTTATCTGTCACATTGGTCACAGCTGATCTCTTCCGCCGTGTACTCACATCGAAGGTGTATGAGCACAGATGCAGTACTGTAAACGGCCAATATACAATATATGATCCATCAGCTGTGAAGAAACGAAAGGAAACGCGTCGAAACGATTGAATCTGAACAAGTCAGCATTCTGCCCACTTCATGAAAATAGTGCACCCTTGGCCCTCCAGTGTCTTAAAAAATAAGAGGACTACTCAGAACTCATCTAGATGCATATTGGATTACATCCACTCAAATTCTGGACCAAGCCCAGGCTTCTGACTAATACAATCCAACCAAGAGAGGGATTTGTTCAATGGACAACCAATGACTTATTTGGGTCCTAATCCGCACTTCTGTGGGTAGCATTATCAAAGGAATACCTCGGGGAGTGTAAAGATAATTTTTTGAGTCACCCAGGGCCGGAATGAGGTAGAACAAAGCAGATCTATGAAAGCGTGACACAGTCGCATGGGGCCGTTACTCTACGAATTGCACCAGACGTTATAGGGCAGTGCTCCCCATCAAATTTCGTCAGAACTTCTGCCTCGGAAACATTGTAACATCCCAACATCCAATATCTCCGGTAGGAAACTGCCCGCGAGCGCAGCGAGCGAACTGCCCTATAAACGTCTGGGAACGAGACTAGCAGCCATCGTTCTAGGACAGTGCTCCCCCATCACTTTTTCATCAATTTCTGCCTCGCCACCATTTGAACAACCCAACATCAAAAACTCCGTATAGAAATATCTACTGCTCTCTCTGAGCACGCCCTAGAACGGCGGGTACGAGACTACCGTCCTGTCACCCCGCCCCGTCGGAGCTTTGGAAACCAGAAAAACGGCCGGCAAATCGAAGACCGTTGCCGTTACGGTAACGGACAACAGCCGTAAACCCGCGTATTACAGTGGAAAATAATATGGCCCCGTTTATGTCGTCCTCATCCTAACACATTTTCCAAACCTATGAAAATTACGCTACATGTGTATATTGTGGGCCGTATGTGTCCGACGTTGATATGCATCAACTATTGTCTTGGATATCTGATTACACTCTCAGCTTCGCACGGGCAGGTATGACGAATCCACAAACTCCGGCTTTTCGTGTTGAACCGGGAAGGAAGATACGGGCCCCTCGCAAACATTGGCTGTAACACATTTAAGCGATACTATGCAAAAAAAGAAAACTAGAATGCTTACCCATAGGCTCCTTTTGCTTCACAAAAGCAGCCGCCAGGGTGAGGAAGATCCCCCACACGGCGGAGAACATGCTTAGTGTCGCGACCAATACCGCAATGAACGCAGATCCGGGCGACTTTGCGCGCTGGAAGCGGCAGAGGTAGACGCCGTCGATCACCGCGGGCCCCGGTGCAGAGAGGGGAAGGAGACTGGTGAGGAGGCCGGGGGTATCATCCGTCAGGTTAGCGTAGAACCCGTCGTTGACGAGCGCGGAATGGACATATGACTCGGTGGGCAGCGATATGTCCCCTTGGCTCGGGTACGTCTGGGGGAACGTTGACTGGATAGCCTCCGGAATCACGCTAGTATTTAGGAGGAAGTTGTTTTGGCTGGGGTTACCGAGATCGAGACGAACGGCCGCATAGATCACCTGCACCATATTCCACACCATGCCGATCGTGTCGTTCGTGAGCTTGGCGTTTGAGACGAGGGTCCCGTTTCCGAGCCACTCAAAGATTCCGGTGGTATTTAGAAGCGGAACCTGCGCGGCACAGGGGGCGTCGCGTCCGAGGGAAGGGGGACACCACGGAAAGTTGGCCTGGAATGATATGAGCTGAGGGGTGGTCCGGTTGGAGAGCATCAACATGAGATAGATACGGTCCGCGAACTCGCTGCCCGATGCATCTAGAAGGGTGTTGAGCACGGCACCGCGGGCATCGATCGACTCGTTGAACGTCCCCGCCTGTAGGTTCCGCAGCGCCTTCTGAGCGCCGAGCGGCGACCCGAACGTGCCCGCCAGGTATGACACGGACCAGTCTGCCCGTGCAGTGATGTCGAAGTTATTTCCCTGCTGAATTTGGGGTCCATTGGCTTTGCAATTGACGATGGCGGTGAAGTCGATAATGTATGTGTTGGCGTCGGCATTAACAAAAAGCGACGTCATGTCGCAGTTGTCAAGCGCCCACCCTTCGTAAGAAAACCCAGAATTGCCGGTGTTTGCCCTGTCGATGGCTGAGATACTGTATTCGAACATCGTGTAGTTGGTCGTGATGGTGTCGCCAAGACCGAGGAGTCGTGGATCACAGAGCGAACCCGGCTTGGGCTTGGCCGCTGGGGGCAGAAACTTATCGTACCAGTGGTTCTCGGTAACATTGAAATCTGAGTTGTAGCTTGGAACGGTCTCATAGCCCGCCAAAGCCGCTGAGGAACGAAATGAGAGCTTAAGACCTCATCCCAAGTAACGCCAGGCAACGTACCGTTAAGTACAGCCAGGAAGAGCAGGACCACACCAGCGCCACTGAGGGCCAAGCTAGAGAATGTTCGCCCAGGGAAGGTGCGGGTGAGTGGGTACGACAGGCTGGGCAGAAATTGGGATGCCATGGCTGAAGGAGGGGGACCTCTTTGACCGCGCGGCCGTACACCTCCAGTATATATTCAGCGCTTAGCCTCAGGGCGAATCATTCAGATCGACGCGCGGAACTGGCCGCCTGTGGATTTTCATAGATTTTCATCAATCATGGCGCTGAAATGTCACTAGGTTGCGGGAGGGCCATGGCAGCATGTTGACATCCTCACATTGTGGTGTCAGCAATCCTTTAAGTCAATCACAGCTTCACTTTCTCCCAAATTCTGCTCTTAAACCCCACTGAAACCAATCCGAGTTCCATGCAATCTGGCACTTCAACGCGGCCAATCCCTGGCGCTGGAAACTTGAGAGGGTGACCCACGGAATTTCGGATTGAACCAGCGTAAGCGGTATTACGATCAAGTAATACGATCAACCTGCTAACAATCTTAAGTACCCTAAATCAGACATGGCACGGTTCGAAAAGCATGTCTATTGCCAAGGCCCGGATTCGACAGCGAGTTGCTTGGGGTGCAATGCTTGAGAAGAACGAAAGCAAGAAGTATAGCTGCCTTTACCTGTTACCGCAGAAGTTGAATCGGCAGTTTGTTTGACGTTCGTTCTATGGAGCCGCGGCCGTTTTAAGTATGTTTTCGAGCAATCTGATGGTTGGTATTCAAGCGCCAGGAACGCCGCGCTCAGATCGGGGTCAAAAGCCCGAGCTGCGGCTAGTCGAGATTCAGTGGAAACGACGGGGTCGAAAGCCCGGGGCGCGGTCCGAGCCGCCACACCTGAGGTTTAGGCGCTGTTTGTGCGGCCGATTGCAACATCAATCAAAGGGATAGCTTTCAGCCCACGGTGCCTTACGCTCACTAGATCCCGTTTGTGGAGTTGCCGAGGTATGTTCGCCAGACCTATTCAGACAGTCGGTTATGTTCTTTCGAAATCCAGAAGTTTGGAGACGCTGTACCGCGCTATATCACGCACCGATGCAAACCTAGACATTGAATGGATTCAAATTCTATAACAGAAGCCTACGGCGTGAAGAAATAAATCCAAGTCATAGACAGTATCGCCAGCTGAGAGAACCATGAGCGGTAAAACGTGTGAACATGCGATTCGATTCACTCCCCGCTCCGAGTCGGCAGAGGCAGGAGACACTTTCCTTTCTTGACCTCGTTCCAAAACCTACCCGGATCCAGCAAATTCTCGTGCCACCGCTCAGACTCGAATCGCTTCGGTGGGGAACGACACTAAAACGGTCGTCGATCCCCTGCACCACGTCCGAAAGTTCCTGCTGCCCTCCCCACGCAGGTGTGACGTGATGACCACCTGCTGTAGCCTAGGCGACTCCATCACCTTCATAAAAATATCGCCAGCGATGCTCTTCTGCCAACCCATCGCAACCGACAGGCGGCTGAGGCTGTTGATCTTCGGGGGAAACACGTCGTCCCAGGGCCTCTTCTCGAGCGGGTCGATGACGATGATGTGTAATGATTCGAGTTGTTGGAAGAATGCGGATCCTGGTTCAAAGCTCGCAGTTCGTGCCAGTAAGAATGCAAGTCGGTTGATAACATGGTCAAATCAACCAGATGAGTGTGGACGAGGGTCCGATGGCAGAAAACAGCCATGTACAAGATGGAGGGATTGGACGCCAGTGACCGGAGGTTCGTGCAGATGGCTATGGTATCCAAGGTTATGACATCCAGTGAAATTGAAAATGTCGAGGGGCTGCTATCGATTGAAGTAGGAGTAATAGTCCAGAAGCATGGATATGGGGATGAATTCAGGGCGGTCTCGAAGGAAAATCCTAAATGCCACCGTTTGGCGTTCGCTCGTGAGGACGACAGCTACCCAAGAGAGCATCTCGATGCGAATCAGGTCTGATATTCGTTTGTTTGTCAGAATTAGAGATCTATAGGTGCCTTGGGAGCAGCCCGTTGCGTATCGCAGGATGTGAAGAGCAATCTCGACGGGCATGTTCATGAATGGGGAAACTGGAATAGCTCGTTATCAGTGAGTTGATGGAAATCCCGTGAAGATACGCATACCTGGCAAGTCTAGACGGTGCTCGACACGTCGAACCAGGTGCCACAAAGTGGATATAAACTGATGGAATAAAAACCACACGAACTGAATCAAGCCAAACATCGCCGTCGAGTCTGCTCGCACTGGCTCTTCTGGCGCGCCGCGGCGCAGGCAGTTAAGAGCGAGAACAGGGTGCGGTCCTTGTACTGTTACGCGAAGGCGGACGCGTCAACTCGTGACAGAGAACAACGGGCCGCCCCGGGGAGAGTTTCAGGGAGACGTCTGGTGGATGTGCGCAAGCAAGAACTTGAACTTCGAAGAAATACTTGAGTCTGTGCACTGGTGAGCGGCCGCCGAGTGCGCTGTTGTGTAGGCGACTCTGGAGCGGCTAATGAGCCAGTAATGGAGCGCGGAGGGATGCGAAGCTGGTTCAATGGATAGGGGAGCATACCAGGAAGCCCGACAGTTGTCCTTGTCGCGTCCGTGTTTCGGAAAAGAGGACGGAAGCTGGTGCCCGCATCAACAAACTGGCATGCACGGCCCGCCGCTTGATCCGTTCTTTCTTTCTTCCCATGACTCATGAGCAACTTATAAGCTCGGTTCTCGGTACTCTGGTTAATTTTGCCGCAGTTTGAAGACTTTAGCTCAAAAGTTGTCCAAAGATCCAGCCCGTCTTCTTGCCAATCCACAAGCTGTCTTGACGCTTGCGACCTCGTCTTGCCGACTCTTGTCTTCGATGTTCCCGCGAGCTCCTCTGGCCTGGACTGTGTACGGAACCGTGACGGAGTCTCGGAACCCCGCTGGAAATTCTACTTGACGATCAGAAATCTACGAAGCATTCTATTATAAGCTGGGTATGCCTTCAGTTTCCCAGTCTCCACAAACTTCAGCGTACAGGGTCCCGGAATTAATTGTCTTCTGAAGACATTCTGGCCATACGCTGCAAGGCTTGCGATACCGGACTGTGGAACACCTTGTAACGTTTGGACTGTGGGATCACTTATATAAATGCAGTATAGACTGGCTTCTGCGCTGACTCACTCATTCGTGCTGTCACCGGTGCTCTGAATACTTCTGGGCTGGTGGATGCTGCTTATATACCCATACTTGGGCTATGGCGCGCATCGGAAACATGTTTTCTTCCCTCTTTGCCATACTGTGCCTAATATGCCAAGCTCGTTCTGCAACGCTCCTCAGAGGAGGCACATTCATCACCTACTCCGAGAGCACCTCCAATCTGGAAATCATCACTGACGGGGCTATGCTCTTCAATGACACAATTATCGCAATCTCTGGAACCATTGATGGGCTGGATTCGCATTCCAGCGATACGGATATGCAGACGGTGAATACGACGGGAAAGATTATTTCTCCTGGATTCATTGACACACATCGGCATACTTGGTGCGTTTTTGTACTCATTTCTCTATTTGACTATCATACTGATGTCGTTCCCAAGGCAAACCGCTATGCGAACGTTGGGACCGAATGTTCAACTGGAGAACTACGGCTGGCTGTACGATCTTTCAATATACACACCGGTGCATCAGGCTCTAACGGTTCACATCCACAGATTTGGAGCCACTGGTCCAGCGCCCCTCATTCTTTCGCCGGACGATATATATATTGCGTCTCTTATGGGCACCCTGGAAGCTCTCAATGCAGGCGTGACGACCTCTCTCGATTTCGCGCATATGACATGGACACGGGCGCATTCAGACGCAGCCCTCCACGGCGTGATTGACAGTGGGGCAAGAGTCTGGTGGTGCTATAATGTCGGGTCTGTTGTCATCAGTGGAGATCCATACACTGGTATGTTCGGTCAAGAAATAATTCTGTCGAATTTGGCGGCTCATACGTATGGATGCAGTGAACACCAGCGCGCCGATTGACCAACTCGCTCATATCCGAGAACTCGCGCCAGACAGTCCGTTCAACAACGGCCTTGTAACACTCGGCATCGCCGCTAATAACGTTACTGCTGAGATTATCGAGACAGCCCAGTTCGTTTTATTTCCCATGTACGATTCTGGCGCACGACCAATCATAGATCGCCAGAAATCTTTCAATCAACGTGGTCACTACTCACTATGTAGGAGGCCCATTCCCCGGGAACCCCAGCGGGATAAACCAAGTCAACGGCCTTACTCCCGACCAGGGACCGACATTGAACTCTAGTCTCGCGTTTGTATTCGCCCACGCTTCCGCGATCAATCCAACCGAGGCCCGTCTTCTGCGCCAATTCAACCAATACGTGAGCATCACGCCCGAGAGCGAGATGCATTACGGACACGGTCACCGGTCATCCTATCTTGCGAGTTTTTCGCGCCCTAATTAGTGCTTGCAATCTAATAACAACGAACTCAGATCCAAGACCAAGCCGCGCTTGGTGTGGACACCCACTTCACCTTCTCGATAGACATGATCGGACAAATGCGGATATGGCTCCAATCGACGCGACTCGGTCTCTACCAGGAGACGCTCGACCGGTTCAAAATCCCATCCAATACACCCATGACAGTGCGACAAGCCTTTCTTCTCGGCACGCGAAACGGCGGGCTGGCACTCAAGCAGCCAGACCTCGGCGTTCTGAGAGTGGGAGCGAAGGCCGATGTGCTCGTATTCTCCACAGACGCCATTGGACTAGTAGGCTGGAGCGATCCTGTCGCTGCGATCGTGTTGCATTCGAATGTGGCTGACATCGAGGATATTTATGTGGACGGACAGTTAGTGAAGAAAGGAGGGAAATTGGTTGTTGATTGGCAGGGAGAGGGATTCGCGGACAGGCTGAGGGAGAGCGGGATTAAGTTCCGCGACGCGCTGGCGAGGACGAATATCACCCCATTCGAGGTGGGGCTCAAAGGCTCTTTAACGGATCAGGATTTCCAGGATCCCTTCCAGGTGGACGTTACTCGAGGGGACGGAACGGGATTTTAAACTGCACAGTGTACTCACGACGCGCTTTTCGTTATCGACTTGTATTCTCTCCAAGCTGTTTTTCCAAAAAAAATCCGCATAAATATTGATTTGTTTAGTATGTACATTCGCTCTCGAACATATCAATACACTTGGATCGAGGCCTCCTCCTGCCTCAAATTTAAACCACGTCCCACGCCTCCAACGGCCAGACCTCTTCGGGGAACTTCCCCTCGTTCGTCTTCAGTCCGTCCCACCGCTTTCCCGCCGTCCCACGGGCGGTCTGGTGCGATTCCTTCCGGGGCCACACCAGGAGGTGTCGGCTGAAAACGAATTCAAGTCATCAGTCAACTCGCGATTTAAGCGTAAATCTAAACGAGGGCGACGTACGTATTCTCGGGCGAGTTTTCACCCGCGGTGTGTGGAAGACGCTGAGGTTGCTGAAGAACTCGAGGTCGCCGGGCTGCAGGTCGATATCCAGCGACGCTTTTTGACATGTGCACTCCGGCACTACACCGGAACGCGCCCGGTTCGATCCCAGAACCATCGCGTGTATTAATGCGATAAGATCACCTCCACCCCGTCTTCGCCCAGCGCCTGCACAGCGGCAGACGACAATACCGGATAGTGTCACCACCCTGTGATTCGCAGCTCGCAGAGCCCGGGACGCCGGCACACAACCATCGCTAACACGGCGCTCTCCTTGAGCTCCGCGTTGTTTGGGAATTTCAGCACTCGAAGGTTTGGGAGGATGTCGCGCTTGGCTAGATGTCGACGCACAGTGTGCCTATAGGAAGAGGGACCTCTTCGTCGCTGATGTCAAGATGCACGATGGCACGCGCAGAAGGGGATTCAAGGATGCTGAGCAGCTCGTCCAGGGCCAAAGGGATACCGAGGGAAAGCGAAGTGAGCGGGCCCCTGGACCGGTTGAGAAACGAAAGGATTGTTGGAGCGAGATTACTGTATGGATGAAAGGTCCGAATGAGGAGCTCCTCCAGAGAGTGGGCAGTGAGGAAGCCGAGAATTGTGGCGACGAAATCGTTCGTGCAGCAATCCAGCTCGATAGCACCGCGGGGGGGTCGCACATGTGTAGCGGGTGACAGGTCCGGTGTCTCTGATCCGCCGTAGCTGGTCAAAAGACGCGTGCCCAGAGAAAGCAGAGGGAGGATTCGCAGCACATTAACCGTGTCGCATTGTCCTGATGTGAATGCACGAAGTCTGGCCCAGGGTAGCAATATGAGATCACTGAGCTGATGCTTTTCGAAAGTCAGCTCCTTCAGCGCCGGAAAGCCGTCGAAAAACTGGCAAACATCTGCTCCAAGCCATTCTATACTCCGGATGGCGAGCTTCTTCAAGAAGGGAAAGGTGCGGGTGGGTGGAAAAAAGTACATCAAGTCAGCATCGCCGATACTCAGCAAGACGTCACGCCACCGCGGCGACACAGGATATCCAGAACGTTGGGCGGGCAATGCCATCCCCAACCGTCCAAGGAGATAGATATAGGCATCTGGCCCGACCGCTGAAGCTGCAGAGAGATCTTTTGTCCGAGTCTGAACTGTTCGTTTTCAGGTCCGATAATCTCGAAACGGTTCCAAAGTTGTGGCGACGCTAGCCCCACGGCTCGTCATCGGCCGCAAACCTGCATAATTGGTAGCGAGGGTCTGTAAGGCGAGTAAGAATATCCAGTTGAATCCAGGCATCGGAATATTTCAGTCAAGGTCTCGCTCGGGAGGCGCCGTACGTTGGAAATTGGGCCGTAGTGGTTGTGAATGAAGCCGTCGAGCTCTGCGCGCCGGGATGTCAGCCGGACGATCAAGCGCTGGAGTCCCGAGATTTGACTGTCGAGCCAACATCAATCTTCCTCCACGCCCTCAATGACATTCTTGAGCTCGAAAACTCCAAAATCCGTAGGAACGGCATTGCTGAGCAGAAGGTCGGGACAAGGACTGTCCGGAGGTTTCAAATCCAATAGCCTGGTACCCACACATGCTGGGCAATCACCATTCCTGGGAGGTTTCAAATCCAATAGCCTGGTACCCACACATGCTGGAAGAAAATCAAAACATGGGCGCAGAGTGCGAAGAGAACCTACAAGTCGCGGCCGCTGGTTGCGCTCGCCGCCGCGCCGGACATGGTGGTTCTGACCCAAAGTGTGACAGTCACAGAAATCACTGCAAATCACCGGACACTTCCCACGGTTCGAGGATACGCTAATATTTGGTTGTTTCCGCGCTAGGATGTCAGAATGGTATTGCACACGGCTATTCCGTGTGATATATTTCCACACTAAAAAGGGGTCTCCGCTATGCGACACGGAATTCGATATCAAACACGATCCCGCTACACCAACTTACAACAATATTAATGGGCGCGTCAATTTCGATCAAGGCTCCTGGGCTCGTTTGGTTCCTCTTACAAGATTTGGCTCACTCCATGGTAAATTGTGAGCAATCGCAAGTACTATATTATATTCATTCCAACACATTTGCTAAACCGATGGACAATCCGGTAACGTTTATACCCAACGTGCAAGCAATGGGTATGCCGGCTACTGGATCATGATGCGCTCGAGATTGAAGCCATCTTTTACGTCCTTTATCTTTCCTTTCAGTTTCGGACTATTGGTGGTGGTATCAAGGCTCATAAATCCATGAATTTTTGCTTCTCCAACTCAGCGGGAAAGGGAGAATCACGTGGTGTCTCGTGGTGGCGGCAGACATTGGCTGGAGATTCAAAATGTAAATGAGGGGTTGCGTGGAAAGAGAAAATGAAGAACGCTCACCGGTGGGCCCGCGCCTTTTCACCAAAGCAGCCGCCAGCGTGAGGAAAATTCCCCACCCGGCGGAGAAATGTACTCAGCGTCCCAATCAGGACCGCAATGAACCCAGACCCGGCAGACTTTCCGCGTTGGAAGCGACAGAGATAAACCCCATCAAATATTGCGGGCCCCGGCACAGAGAGTGGGAGCAAGCCAGGAATGTCATACACCCCACCCGTCAGCTTCGAGAACTTCCCATCGTTGACGAGCGCGGAATGTAGATATGAATCCGTGGGCAGTGTTATGTTGCCCTGGCCTGGATACGTCTGGGGAAACGTCGCCTGGAACGCTTGCGGAATCACGGTAGTATTCAGCAAGAAGTTGTTCGAGCTGGGATTGCCAAGATCGAGGCGCACGGCCGCGTACAATGCTTGTACCATGTTGGAAATGATACCGGTCGTGTCGTCCGTGAGCAGGCCGCCGGTCGAATTTTGGTGCAGGAATCCGTTCCCGAGCAATTCGAACATGCCCTTGATATTCAAGAGTGGAACCTGTGCGGCGGAGGGAGCTCCACGTCCGAGGGATGCGGGGCACCATGGAAAGTCGGCCTGAAACGATATGATCTGGGGGGTGGTCCGGTTGGAGAGCAGCAGCATGTTATAAACGCGGTCGGCAGACTCGGTTCCAGAGGTCGCCAGAAGGGTGTTCAGTGCGGATCCGCGGGCATCGCTCGACTTGTTATATGTCCCGGACTGCATGTTCCGCAGTGCCTTCTGCGCGCCGAGCGGCGACCGGAACATGCCCGACAAGTAGGACGTGGACCAGTCCGCGCGCGCGATGATATCAAATCTGTTGTCCTGCTGGATTTGGTATTCGTCGGCCTTGCATGTTACGAGCGCGGCGAAGTCGATAATGAAGGTATTGGAATCGGCGTTTACAAACAGCGACGTTATGTCACAGTTATCTAGCGTCTAACCGTGGTACGAGAATCCTGAATCTCCCGCGTTGGCAGTGTTGATGGCCGAGATACTGCATTCGAACATCGTGTAGTTGGTAGTGATGGTTTCGCCAAGACTGAGGAGTCGTGGATCACAGAGCGAGCCCGGCTTCGGCTTGGTCGCCCGAAGAAATTTATCGAACCAGTGGTTCTCGGTGACATTGAAATCTGAGCTGTAACTTGGGACGGTTTCATATCCCCCCACAGCCGCTGGAAAGCGAAGGAAGAATTGAGGAGATGATCTCAGATAAGGGCAGAGAACTCACCGTTGAGGACAGCCAGAAAGAGCAGTACAACAGCGGCGCCAGCAAAGGCAGCGTAAGAGAATGCCCGCCCAGGAAAGTTGCGGGTGATAGGATATTGTAGGAGAGGCATGGCTGAAAGGGTGCAAATACGCTGTCGTATTTGTGGAAAATTATTTATGGGTTGACACACCAAACTCGGTGTCTGTAGAGTTACCGAGGGCCCGGCAGTGGACTCTTCATCAAAGGCAGCAAAGCGGGAGACAGGTAAATGGATAGATTGGATTGTGACTCCGCAACTCGGCATTGGGGGAAAAATAAGTGTTGCACTTGAGCTGGTCCTTGCAAAAACATTTACTTACCTGCCGGGTGGTACTACAAAGTGGATTGAAAGTGCGCATCCACAAGTCCACTGTATGTCGCCCACAATGCCGACCCTCTAGCACCGAAGATGAAAGATCGCCAGAGAAGCTGTGGGGTGGACTCGGTATTCATCATATTGAATACCTGGCCCCGGGCCGCCTCCGCGCAGCATAAGTAATCTGTATTTGTTACGTTTGCATACTTGTTCCCGCCTCTGCATATCACTTATCATCGCACGATGGGCTCGAATCGAGTGGAAGAAGTCTCGTTCGTCTTGGTAGAAAATCTTCGCACCCAGTCAGAGATCCACGCACCTCACAGTGGGTGAGGCAAATGACACTATTTCGTCGTGGGTTTTAAGGAGACACAGTGTAATTTGATTCTGCAAGGCCCTAGAATCCCGCCGTTCGACCGCTCACCTTGGGCTGGGCGCTAGCGCTAAGCTTCTACCAGGATTGATGCCCCATGTCATGCATCCTATCGCGCACAAATTGGGTTAGTTAAGATGATGGTTGACCACCCGCGACATACTTCCTTCTTCTCGTTATCTGGTGCGCATTAAGGTGAAGTGGATGCGATAGATGTTGGAGTTCCGCCATGAAGTCTAGCATGCATGTCACCTGGTCGCGTCGCGGTATCTATAACCGGTGCTTTTATACCTTTGACCGAGGTAAAGTGATTCGCTGATATCCCATGTATTGTTACTGGGTGACTTCCCGTACAAATATATATTTTCAGATACTTCGCGGTGCCAATGATGGGAAGTATGAAAAGAAAAACCTATCTGTATTCATCTCGACTACCCATAAGACACTCTAACACTTTCTATGTACTACAGTAAAAAGCTCCGTCAATCAATATCGTCAAACAATGTGTCGCTCGCGCAGCACTCACTTGCACTCACTTGGCAGGGACCTGCAGGTCAGTCTCAGTCGGAAGGGTGCTCAAAAAAAAAACACCAAGGCAGCATTCTGCAGGTACGCGACAGCGCAGCGCCGCCATGTGAATTTGGGCAGTGAAATAAGCATGTTGCAGTGCCTGAGGGTGGTGGTGATGAACGACATGAGAGTTGGTGCAATGTATTGGTTGGTGTACGAGGAGGAAGAAGAGGATGGGAGGAAGATGTGAGCCCCGAGGCGCTCGAGCCGTGATCCGACATTGCCTATTTCGGTTTGTTTCAACAAAATTTGTTCTGTTCAGGGGGTCCTGACCCCCCGAACAGATACTCGAGTATACGAGGGTATGATGGAGTGTAAGCGAGTCTGAGGCCGATGGGGTCCTGATGGGAGCGCCGGCATCTCGGCAAACCGACGAAAGTATGTGATTTTACACACTTTTGTCTTACGGGAAGTCACCCACTTATACACTACGTACTTAGCTTCTGTCTAGGTACACTATTTATATAGAATCTTTACTCGTACATTGACTGAGCTTCTGTCTAGTTTCTACAATAGACAAGGACCGACCATTGAATGCTACCAGCGAATTGCCTTGGAGTTGGAGACAAAATCTTGTAAAATCCGGAAGGGGCCTGAATCATCGTTGGGTGGACGCCGCTTGCAAAGCTATTTGGTGACTCGAGTCTCGGAATCGGAAGTTTGCGCGTCGCTGATTTGCAACCTCCTCAAAGGACGGCAATTGGGCTTAGGTGACTAACCCGTCATCGGAGATCACTGTCAATTCCCACAGTTCAACAAGTCGACCATCTCCTCTGCGGTGTTGTGCAGAGTCTGCACAGACAATTTCGGAGCAGAGCAGGTGGGGTAGATTTTGTTTCCAACAAAATTCTTTCAGAAACTCTTTCAACGGTGTTTTTGTGCAGTTGAACACTGGTTTGCAAATGGTATTGTATAAACCGCTACAATGACAGGGTGGGGAAGATAGGGTAGGCTGTAATTTTCACAATGCTTAAGGTCCGAGGAAACAAAAAGCAAAAAGAGTAAAATTTCTGAGCAGGGGCTGAAGAAGATCAGGCGAGGCACGTCCATGCATAATCCTGCCAGACGACTGCCATCAGCATGCTGCCACGCCGACATACATCCGCTTATAATGAAACCCCGCTGTGAGGCTCCGCCAGTATCGACAATCACATAACTCTCGACACAACCGCATTTCCGCGGAGCGTTTGAGGAATGATCAATGAACAATGGCGGATTGGGCGGACTTGCCTGGTTAGCGGCGGAGTTGCAGTTAGGGGTCCGGTTCAGAGCTTAGCGGTTAGGCCAGTGTGCCAGGTTAAAATATATTGATGGCCAACCTTTGGTTCAACTGACCATGATTCAAATTGTTTAAAATCTGCATGCTCACTCCGAATAGCCGCCATACGAGATGTATGTCTAATCTTGTTAAATTTCTAGGTAAAAACCGACCACTGATTCCAATCACACGGAGCCGAATCGTGATGATGCGGCAACCACGGTTGCTAAACATGTCGCCGTGGAAGTTACCGGCACGCGCGTGGCCAAATTGAGCGAGGGCAGAGCGTCGTTCGGCGCTTTCTGTGCCGTTGTTGGCAATGGTTTGAGATCCGCTCCAAGCCCGGCCCTCACGTGTCGTCTTAGTGATTCTCGCTTCGGCGGTAAGATCCCCGATCACGATTGTTCAATGCCGTACTGTGGATCTTCCACCTTTCTTCCTTCCACTTTCCTCCTTTGCTGCCAGAATTTGACCACAATCGTGTGCATTGCTCCCCAATTTCGATACAAGACCAATTAGCGAAAGGGCTGGGTGAGAAGCGCTCGGCAGCAGTACCCATGGGAGGTCCCCATCACACCGGGGTGATTCATCCACCGCTCGACCACCGCCCGGTAAGCGCCCGGGGAAGCATATTTTGCGATTACTGATGGATATTTCGACCCTTTTTTACTCCATGTAGTGAGCACCGCATCCATATATGTACGTGATCATTCTACAGTCGGAGGTCGGAGCTGCATTATATCGAGCTTCTCTTTCGAATGGTTAGCAGAGCGAAAACGTATGACAGTGTCGGATAGCTGCTATTTTTGGTTAAACTTGTACGCTGTCGTATGGGTAGTTGGTTTCAGTTTTATAAATGCCGATGCACTCGGAGATTGGCGGTCTGCTCGACCCTTGCAAATTGGCCTCGAACAACGAGAAAACCTTTTTCAAAAATGATTTTCTGCTGGGATTGATTTTCATCGAGTCTCTGGCGCAACCAAGTGATATTTTGCAGACCTAGCCAAGGCTGGGCTATTCCCTCCAAAACTCGACTTCCAATATCGGTGAGTCATAATTGTCTTGACACACCAAATGGAGATACTTTTTCTCTTCCTCTCCACGCTCGGCCACATTTCTAGTGAGCCTCTATCTTCTCATGTGTCAGCGTCTGTCAGCGTGCAACGGAGTGTTCGGCCACGCCCAGGCACTAGCGTCGCAAGCGACCGCTCTTGTTTTAATCATGATTCGCTAAGCTATAGTTAAAACGAGGCCCCGACTCGCTCCCGGTCACCCCACAACAATGTCTTCTGCGAAGCCTGCAAAATTCAAGACTCCCACCTGCGCACTGTGCCGCCGACGGAAACTCGTGCGTAATCTATGTCTGATCTCAAGTGCGCGATCTTGACCTCACTCTTTAGCGCTGTGATGGTGGCAATCCGTGTGGGCCCTGCTCAAGAACGAGAACGCCGGTGATCTGCACATATGTACCGAAGACGGTTGGACAACTTCGTTCGGAATTACCGAAAGGAGGGGCATGTGTGCGTCCACTCATTTCTGTCTGTTCTTTATTTTGACGTGCAGCTTCCCAGATTACTTGTCGGTGCGGATATTTAATCTCTGACACTTGGAATTTGACGGATTAATCGGCGCGTTTAGACAGAGAAAGCGGGTGCGTGATGAATAATCTCAATGTCTGTCATTTCTGACCCAAGAAATAGCGTTGCGACGGGACTTTACCCTGTATTACATGCACGAAAACCTTGCGACCGGATGAATGCCAATATCGGGAAAAGAGCCGGAATAAACCTAAACCACCCAAACGCACCACACGCGAAGACGCATCTTCGTCCGACTCGGCGAGCTCCGCCTCGTCCTCTCGCCCTCCTACCCCGAACTCCCCAGCATATCGAACGCCTGGACCGTTGAAATTACAAAGCGAATACCTGGACATTCCCGCTCAGTCCGATTCATTTCTCTCCTGGCCTGAATCCAATTCAACATACCACACGTCATATCCTTCGTGGTCAAGGGATCCCCTTGACGGTTTAATCGTCTTACCTAACCTCGACTCTATATCCTTTCTACCTTCCGCTCCGCAAGTTAATCCTGAGGACTGCCGCACTGAGCATTTTGTAATGTCGGTCTCATTTCATCCGCTGGGGACAATATCTGATGATTGGCAGGCGGCGTCTCCTATTGGAACATCGTTGGCAATACGGGCTCAGTGTCACAACCGCAAAGTGGGAGGCGTTGTCCACCGGAGATCCCTCAGGCTCCACTGTGGACCCCATTCTCATCAGTGTGTGCGAGTTGCTGGGCCACCTGGTGCGGCACCACTCGCATACCAAAGCGCGGGTTTCTTTCAACACCCAGACGGTGGCCGAGGCCGAGCTTGACTGCTTCATTCGCAATGAGCTGAACAGTGCATCCGCCTTAGGAACAAACCCCTTGCTGTGTCTGCAGGCGTACACGTTGCTCTCTTTTTACTTCGCGCAGAAGGAGGATATACGCAGCTGCCAAGAGTTTCTGACCATGGCCAATGATACGGCTATTCGCCACGCGGCTGCGTTTGGACTGGAGGACACTGATGTTCGGTGTCCCCAATTCGATCCCTCGTACCTTTCTCCGCGAAGCGTCGCCGACGAAGCAAGGGCAGCGTTTTCTCAAATGATCTATCTCGACATCCAGCACGCTCTGGTCCTAAACCTTCCGTCCGTCGTTGATTACGGACTGGTAGAAACATTCCGGCGACTATCGGTAAGTTCTGTTTGTTTTTAAAGCGGTTTATCGTCTGATTCACCTCAGAATATACATTGGGCCGACACTGAAATAAACTTGATGCGAGCGAAAAGCATTCTATATTTGAATGATAGCAAGCAGCTAGTCGGAGCATGGAACCAATGGGATTTTGGTATGTCCGTAGCTTCCCCATTAACCCTAATTTACCTATTCACCAGGGAAACCTGCGCCGACGGCGTGGTCCAAACGCTATTGGAGTTTGATTGAAGAGATCCAGTCTCATGTCGGCTTCCTCAACACGGCATTGATGGACGTATCCTGCATCCCTGCGCTCGAGGGCGCCCAACCGACACTGAAGACCTGCCTCATAATGTCCATGGCGGCCCTGGCAGAACTATATGGGTTATTCGCGCCGTCCCAGCCCGAATCGCGTCGCAAGCACCGCGAAGTCGTCACAGAGATCACAACCATGACCCAGAGATTCTCGGAAACGGACTACCAGTATCTTGATCCCATCCTCGGTGTATGTGATTCGTCTCCACGTTTGACTTGGCGTTGCTGACAGCAGTGCTTCTAGGTTTGTTGGTCCATCGCATGGCGAACGTTGCCCAGTGCACCGGAGTTGACTTTGCACGGATCTGAGACACAAGATGAGAACGTTTTCCGGGCGGGATTACTCTTCCTCCACGCTGAATGCAACAGGAAACTCCGACGAGCGGGTCCCTTCGGCGTACCCTTGTAAATGGCGAGCCTTCAGTGTTCCAAGTTCTCTAATCTCCAGTAATTCCAACAAATGTAACATATAATAGGAATATCATACACGCGATATCGTCACTAAACCAGTTGACGATTCTGCATAACTTCAGGACTTCATGGGGTGTGCGACATTGAAATTGGGGCCACAGTGCGCGTATCAGTTCGACATCCCCTGCAGACAACAGTGTATCCTGCTTTTGTGGGGAAAGGGCTCTGAAAAGCCGGACTGAACGACAGGCCGATGGTGCGCAAGAGTCGTTAACAGTGGCTCGTGATCTTCCGAACCTCCTTGTAACACCAAAGTGCGGAGCTGACTGTGTGCCGCCAGGGAGGCAATCCCTCGAGTGGAGGTCGGGGTGCCGGAAAGGTCGAGGTGAATAATGCTGTGAGTATGTGGCGACTCGAGCAAGGGAATCAAATGCTCCTCGGATATGGGAGTGTCGATGCGGAGGCACTTGAGAGTGCATGCGGACTGGCGCAGGAAATGAATGATATCCCGGGTGATGATGCCTTCGAGAACGAGTGTTTCTATGGCAGGGGCGACGAGTGAGTTGAGCAAGTTGCTGACGAAAGCCTCGCCGCATTTGGTAAGGGTGAGGGAGCTGATCAGGGATCTTGTTTGTGACGTAGACCGAACATCGCCGCCGTTGGCAATATCCATTCCCTCGAAAGTCGAAACTGCAGTGCCCGGTGAGAGCTGCGAAGCAATCCACAAAACCTCGAAGGAGTCTACATTTTTCAAGGCACATGTACGGAGCTGTGCCCAGGGGAGTAACAGACGTCGAGGGAATGGTTCGTTGAATAGTTTCAGCGTGAGGTGCTCCAGAGCCGTAAAGGACTCGCGCCAGTCCACATCATGTGTATCTGGGAGCGGATTCCAGCTGCTCATTGTGAGCCTCTTCAAGGCCGCAAATGTTCCGCTGTGGTTAAAAAAGTGGCGGAATCCCCGGGGACAGAGAATCAGCTCAACATCTTCCCACTGTGCGGAAACTGCGAGGAAAAGTGCCAGAGTATCAACCACCAGGTCGTCAAATGTAAGATCGAGGGAAAGCGGTACGCAGCGCGCGCGCGCCAGTTGCATTGCAGATAGTCGCATGAGATCGTGATGATGGATATTCGATAACCAGTCTCTCAGGACAAAGCGACGCCAGAGCATAGGTGAGTTTAGAGCAACCGTACGCCATCGGCTGCATACTTGGCTGATGATCCACAACATATTGCGGTGTGGGCCAGCCGTGAGGAAGGTAAGGTGGTCGAGGCGACAGTGTTCGAAAATTTCCAACAGGATTTCGCTGGGAAGGCGACGCAGGGGAGAAATCACGGCCCTGTGTGATTTGACGAAGTCTACCAGCTCTGCACGATGTCGCAGCAACTTATCCATCGCACCTTGAAGACGTGCGAGATGAGTGTCCGTGTCGGAAATAGTGCTTTCCGCCCGCTCGATTTCGCTGCAGATCTCCTGGATCTGCGAGTCCGAAGGAGGACTGACGCTAGTGGAAAGCAAATCCGAAAATGGGCTGACAAGAAGCCCAGTCGTTGTCTCGGACGCATAATGCAAAGAACAGAGCGAATCACAAGAGCTAAATTGATTGAGAACAATCAGGACGGGCGAAAAGTAGACTTACTGCGACGTGGACATCTCAAATGAGAGGGAGCAAGCGGGTGAGAGAGTTGTGAGTGGTCGGAACACCCGGTCCGGTGCACTGCCTCAACGATAGGGGTTTTTCCTAGTTGGATTCCGTGTTGAATTCTGGTTGCTACTCCCGCTGAGTCTGCCTGATTTAACAAATCATGACAAAATCTGAAGAGGATATTACAGTAATATTCAAGCTCAATCTTTCAGTCGGACAACTGAAAAGGTTCGCATGAGAGTCGTAGTAGGATCATGGTTCGAAGTGGAAGTGCAGATCTTGACAAACCTTCTCGACCAAAGACCTAACATGTCCAAAAAATCCTCAGAAAGATACAAACTGGCGAAAGAATCTGCACAAGCATCTGTGCCAGCACTGCCGGTGCCCTCGAGTAGAATAAACACATACAAAATACAAACTTGAAATAAAGTGTACAACGGTCCCAATTACAGAGAATCAGTGCCAAACAGAGCTCATTTCTTCTTGGAAGAGTATGACTCAGAATTGTTTGCCGTCATCTTGATGTCGTCAGTGGGACTCTCTTCCCCATGGCACTTGTCGGACCCGGGCTGAAGAGATATGATTTCAGAGGGTGAGAGAGCAATGAAGCTAAAGATTTTGTATGAGGGATTTGAACGGCGTATCAGGTCTGTTGTCGATGTGGACCTGTGGCAATACGGGAAATCAGTACTGAGAGCGAAATAAACAGGAAGCACATACCATAGCTGTTTGGTGAATTTCTATATGCGCGACGACAATGCAAGGTGAGCTCAGATGTTCATTCAAGACAGCAGTCACTCACGAATCCCACCGTAATCTTTGCCCTCGGTCCATACCCCAGGGTGCCCCAAGCACACCTGATTGTTCATGCTGGAAGACATTGTAGCCCGGCTGGCCCCAGTCCTGCCCAATTGGCGAATGTTCAGATTCGCAAGCTGTGAACATGAGTTGTGAAGAAGGTATGTGCGCTCGGGACTGACACACCATAGTGAGGATATATATGTGGCTGAAGCAATATGTGATTCCTACAGGAACTGCACAAATCCAACTCAATCACAAAGAGATACTGAACAGGAAGTTCACACACCGTTGATTGATGTGCTCAGAACCTATATAAGAAAAACACAAATAACCCCACTTGACTTGAGAGCAGTACAGAAACAGTCCCGAGACTGTTCCAACAACCAACAAATTGAACGGCAATATCTGCATGTTTCCAGAGATCCCGACGAGTTACAGCCCCTAGTACAGGGCCTTGTAAAGGTTGTAGGGAGAGGTTTCATATCTCAAAACAACGAAGAGCAAACTGTGTGGAACACATTTCTAGACACAGTGGAAACATAGTTTCCAAACAAAGTAGATTTATAGCTTCGCAGCGTGTGTGTATGTGTCCAATCAACAGAGAAACAAGTTTAAAGTAGTCCTGTAGACTCAAGTAGGGCCCCTAGTTATAGGCCAAGAGTGTTCACAGAGCTTTCCCTAAAAGGTACTTTCTGAGCAGTGCACAGCAGTCACGTTTCCAAAGTTTTCCCTAGACGGTACTTTCTGAAACCCACTCCGCAAACAACAACAATAATGTTTCTTTCAACAGAGTCCCAGTTCAAACAGATTCACAGAGTTCTTAACAGTTTCCAGGCAGAGCCTAAGTGTGTTTCCAGAATAACATATGATTCAGAAACAAATAAGATTTCGACTGATAAGGCTACTCTAAGAGAGTGCGTCTGCTGAGGATCCCAGATCAACCCAATGTGCAAGCATATAGCCTACTATTTCAGGGGATGATGCTGTGTCCACTGTAGAAACACCTCCAGATACTTATACAATTGCCAAGACACCATTACAAAGCCAAAACACAATCCCAGTGAGTCAAATGTCTGTTTATCCGCCTTTTTAACCATGTTTCTGTTGGTTGTCCTTCCACGCGTTGCCTCCCATTGGTTCCCAAGTGCAAGCACACCATGTTCCCTTGCCAATTATGAGGCAAGAACCTGTCAGCAGCACCCCTGTATTATTCAGAGGGTGTGTTGATCACCAATAGATTGGCACTGCACTTGTTCGACCTGTTTCTGCTTCAACTCTGCTCTCCCCTCTGTTACAAGTGCGGAACTTGATAATACTCCTTTGTGGGTCTCAGGAGATACCCATTTCTGTGGTGTTTCCCAGAAAGGGTTCTTGAGAAAGAACCTTAGAACACCTTTAGAGTTGTGATCCGGATCCTCAGAATAGCCGACCACCTGTTTCAGTGTATCCGCATTCGATGGAAACCGGCAACTCTAGCAACCGAAACACTCTTGACCCAATGTATCCCCTTTGCATCTCAACACAACACAATACATTGCCTAACTCCTGTTCCTTTGACCTGTTTCTGTTGCTTAAGTGGATGTCGGAAACAAGTCAAATGAAGTCCTTTGCCTTGTTAATCGGCTACACATTCCCTTACGGTTTTCAGGGTGAGACTTGTCAATGGGTGTTCTAATTACTTAGAATGCCCACCCATTTCTCTGTGGTTTGCCCAACAGCTACCAGGAACCAGTACTGTTGCATAGAAACAACAGTTTCAGTAATGAGCACAATCAGAAACATGCAAAATTATGTGTATCTAACTATGGCCCAATTACTGGCTTATCACTGTTGCTCTCGTTGTTCAACAGGTACCTGGATAGCAACAAATCGGGTGTGACTTTCCGAACTGGAGAATACTAATGGAAACCCACGCGACGGCCACGGCAGCTGTGATAGTCGTGCCCACTGCCCCAGTTTGCATGGTCTGTGTCACTAGTCGATTGAGGATACTATGATCGGGTCATTCATCAAAAGTATCTCACGCAAGGTGCAAGTAGGAACACACCTCCTTGTGTCTGGAACACCGTTTTGGCCTTGCAGAACTGCCAGATAAGCGCACCTGAGATTGACAGGTCAGATGTGGCCTCAGAAACAAGAAAGATACTAGTCCAATGGATCAATTAAACTACGAAACATGAAAATGAAACTATATGAATGATGCACAGGCCAGGAACTTTGATTTTAGCACGTTCTGTGAATGCAGGGAAGAGGATCAGCATCACGCCGACCGAAAACACCCTGCCGAGCTGGCAGAAGTGAAAGTCAGAGATGAGTAACAGTGATAATCAGAGGATGGAATCGTACAGCGACGATAACAAAAAGCAATAGAATCAGGATGACAAATACATTCTTGGTTCTACACGGATGTTTGAGCATAAGAGTCGTGGTGTTAGAATGCGTGCAACTCACAACCTCCAGTATCTGACGACCAAGAACAGCTGCACTAACGCAGCAGTGATTCCGGTTGTAAAGGCAAACAGTGGGACAGGCTGCATGGCAATGATAAATTTGGTTCAGTAGATACGGTGCCAATGATATGCACTCACTCAATATTGGTTCGTCAGATATGATGGTTCGACTGCGGCCAAAGAAACACATCAACAGAACACTTCCAGTCGGGGAGAAGGAACCCACATCCATGTGTCACCGTGTACTGCATGAAGAAACGGGAGTTAGACATTAATCAGAGTCAAAATAGATGAAAGTAAATACGAACAAGATATACACATGTGTAGTTTCCGATCATGCCCAAGGCATCAACAGCGCAAGTGAACCCCACAAAAAGCTACCGCCAAGGTTAAATATAGCAAGCGGAAAATATATGCATGGACAGACCTTCAACATCCAACCATCACTTTTGAAGTTGTGATAGTAGCGCGCGACCTGGAGAAAGAGTTCAACATTGTCTCTTCGTCATGCAAAGAGTGCACGAACCTGGATAATCTCGACGGTGTATAAAAGCTAGTGGTATTCATGTCGTTTCAGTTGCATCCCCAGCCCGCAGCTAAAATCTCACCGAATTGACCCAAGTGCCAACAAGCAATGCGCTGGATGAGTTGCGTTCATCAGCAACAATCGGAAAGTACGTGGACGCGCACGCACTCTGTGACAGTGTCCAAACTGGGAAGAGACATGACAAGTTGCAATGAAAGCTACAATTGCAGACAGAAGGGAAGCTGCTTCAATGAACTCCAATGGCAAACTGAGGATATTTATTTGAATCACGATCAATCAGCCATTATGAATTAATTGAGGACGAAACTTGTTGGAGCAAGCTTGCGGACCCGTTCAAAGATTGTTGCTAAGATTTTGAGGCCTCCTATGTCTGCTGGGTGAACATTACTCCAAAGAGAAAAGGTTTGAGTAACCGACCCAGAATCCGGGAGGTACGCCGAGGTTTTGCGAGCGCCATATTTGGGATGCAATATTTCGCTGGCTGGAGGGGATAATAGAGGGAGATGGAGTCTAGAGGATCCAGGAGCCACAGTTGAAGACCATTTGATGCAGTGGTCGCCCAGGTGCCCAGGGGTTTCAGTCAAAGAGAGGGGTGTATTCTCCACACGATCGCTGACAGTTCAGGACAGGTTTGACGTCGCGTGCTCAGGAATCGAGGGAGGCAAAAGATGTTCAACGCGATCGGCCGCGATGACCACGGCGTTTCAATACGACGTATCCAGGAAACGATGGGTTGGGAAGCGACGTCTGGGGCATGGTATACAAAACAGTCTTACGGATTTGGGTTAGCGACATGTCAGTGGGCACCGGCACAGGCTCTTTAGTGGGCATCACAGCGGACAGACCTTTCGGGTTACGTCGAGGTGGTAAGATTGATGAATGAGATTTCTGAGTCCAGGCACCGTGAAGCTCCACCAAAGGTGTCCAGAAAAATGTCGATACCTATTTCGCTACAAAGAGTCGGTATCGGACGAGGGTCGGGATTTGGTAAATTGCTCTGGAATTCAAAAAATTATTTTCCTAGTGGGCGCCGCTCAAATGCCACGTTCGTCATCCCAGCTCACTGATGGCTCAAATTTGTCTTTATCGTTGACTTGCGACAACTATCGGATCGGCCTGCGCATCCCAGAAATCCGGCCACAAAGCCAATGTATGGACGAGGCCATAGGTGGATTTGAACCTGACGAAGCATAGGTTCGAACAAGTTGACAAGGATTCAGAAGTCGCGATTTTCACCCTAGAAAAGTGGACAATTTGGTGGAAAGGCCTCTGAGTTCACGCTGTTGACTGGACAATAAACACCTCAGATTTGATAGGTAGTGCGTTGGGAGAACAACGAGGGCTGCACTGGAGTACGTCGGCGTCTTGGAAGTTGGTGTAAAGAAGAGAAAGCGTGGCAGTCGCCGGCGGCAAACACAAGCGCCGCTTAGTCAGCTTCGGCTCTGCCAATTCCGAGTCGCTGCTTCTGCGGTTATAAGTACCTCATCCTCAGGCCTCGGTTCCAGCGGGCACTCCAAATTCTATAACTCTACGTGTATAACGTTCTTGTCACAGCTCTTAGAGCTGGCGAAGGCGATCACAGTTACTGCGCCAGCAACCAGTTATTCAGACTTTTGCTGCTGGTTATCTGCTTGGCTGGCACAGAACAAGTAGCTCGGACGTTAAAAAGGCTTGAACTGCGGCTTGAGCTGCGTCCATGGCTGCTACTAGTCCCAACCCGTATCTTCTGGTCCCGGTCTCGAATGGCCAACCCCCGAACTCGAACGGTGTACCATCTCCCACCCGACCCAGTATAGCCCAGACAGTGTCCAATATCTATTCAACCGCGACGAATCTTGCCGCCTCGTCTGCCAACCTCGCCCCCCCTGCCTCCGGCGCGAATGCGAGCAGCTCAAGCTCGTCCACCAGTGCGAATGTGTTTCGAGCACCAGCGCATAAACATGCTCACCACCTGCACTCTATCCCACCTCGCGAGAAGAGCACGCGTACCCTGATTATCGATCATATGCTTTGGGTGCACGGTGAGCCTCATATTCCAGCGCTACATATAAGTGTTGACCATGTCTTCCAGGACGCACGCGCTTCGCCCAGGCGCGCGCCGAGCTAGGTATGACAGATCGCACAGGAGGCCCCGGTACACCGCAGTATCTGCACCGACAGCGTCCAGAAAACTACGAAGAGGAGGATGACGTTGGCAGTGACGGAGAGGACGCGGTCACGCTCAAGGCACGCGCAGGCGACCCGGGGCGGCCACACAACGACGACGAGGACGAGCGCTTACGTTCGCAGGACCTCGTCCTCGCGCGCTCCCTGCGCCTCCGCGCGGAGGGCCTCGAGAAGGTCATCACGAGCATGCTCAACCAGCCCCCGCCCGAGCACCGTCCTATCGACGAGGAGCTGCTCACCCCGCCCACCTCGCCGCGCATCCTCCCGACGGGAGGCCGCACGTCCGGCCCACATGTGCTGCCCAACGGCGTGCGGCTGCGGCTCGCGCTGGGGACGATGATCAACGACTTGTTTGCGCGCCAGGCGCCGGTGCCGCCCCACCGCGACCGGCCACAGGCGAGCCCGAGTGCTGCGTCACCGATGTCCGCACCTGCGACTCCCAGGACTCCCAGTACGGGAGCGCCCGTACCTCCGCTACCGCCTGCACTCGCGACCCTCGCTACCGTATCTGCGGCATGCCCTGACAAGCCGAACGTGCAGCCATGGACGCGCCCCAGCTCGAGCATGCGCCCGGGCCCGGGGCCGATGTATCCCGTGGGTCTCACTCCTTCTCACTCGACGTTCTTTAATTTAAATGCGATCTTATCAGGTCCAACCCCGCTCCCCACCCACCCCCAGCGCGCGCATACGCGCGCTGTACAACGCCGGCGCGGACCCAAGCACCGCAAACGCACCCCCAGCATTCCGCTGCCCCCGGCACCTGCACACGGGCTGCGAGATCTGCGTCGAGGCCAAGGCGACCGTGCGCGGGAGCGGCGCACGCGGGCGCACGGCGTCGTTCGGGGGCGGGGGCGGGGATTACCGCGGGGGGCAGCAGTACTGGAAGGCGCTGCCGGGCGGGGTGAGCCCCGAGGGCGGCGGGATCACGGGGTGGCAGGACGGGAGCGGGATCGGGAGCGGGCTGGCGAGGCCGGCGAAGGGCGGGACGGTGCTGCGGCGGAGGGACCGCGGCGCAGAGGGGGCTGTGGATGGGAACGGGGATAGGGGTGGTGGGAATGGGGTGAATGGCGAGGGGCACACGAAGCTGCCGGAGCTGATTGCGCGGTTTGTCCGGCTGAGCGCGATGGTCGCGGCGGAGATGGGGCGCGAGGCGCGCGGGGAGGAGGAGGAGCCCGCATCGCCTGTGGAGGACAAGGACGAGGACATAGGGTCGGAAGAGACGTCGCCCATGTCTATCGAACGCGAGGGCGGCTGGGACGCAGCAGCACGGGCACCGGAGATGGAGCCCCTCCCGCCACCGGCGGTGTCACCCACCACACCGGGGCAGAACCCGCACCCGAACACCAGCCCGTACGAGAACCAGACGCCGATGTACGAGTCAGCGCTGCGTCCGTCGCGAGAGTGGTATCTCCTTCTTGCGGGGCTCTTGACGCGCGCGGTGCTCGAGGGCTACCTCACCGCGGGCTGGCGCGGCCCCGACGCAGTCGACACACTCCTCAAAGTCGGGTTGGGGCTTGGCACTGCGGAGCCACCGAAGGACGATAGGGAGAAGGACGAGTTTGCGCAGTTCGATCCCGACGAGCTGCCGAGTCTGCTCGACGCGGCGCGAATGCTCTTCCCGGCGGGATTACGAGACGGGAACGCCGCACGGAAGGGCCTACCGGAGGAGGAGTTTGAGATGGAGATGGAGACGCGGTTGCGGAGGGTGAGCTACTCTCTTTTGCGGTGGCAATGGCTTATCGAAATTGTTTGCACAGTTCTACGATATCCCGCAATCGACGCCGGATCTCTCCACGCACATGGAGGATCTTGCGTGGCAGTACCCCGCCGAACCCGTCGAGCGCGCCGCAGTGCGCTTCTGCGAGGCAATCGAGAAATGGCGCGGGAAGCCCGAGCTCGAGACTGTGAGTCCTTCCTTGCTGCTCTCATTCGATTTTATCTAATTACTCTCTTCCTTGCAGTACAAGAAAAAGCCCCCCGGGTCGCTGGGCACTCCGAGCACCGTGACGGGCACTCCAGGCTCCATTGCGCTCGATACGCCTGGGTCCATTAATGTCGGCGGAGCGGGACCGCACCGGAGCACGCGCAAGCCGTCCATCGACGTGTACTTCCCGCAACCGTTCCCCGCGCGCCGGGGCGGATGGGGAAGCCGAAGTCGGAATAAAAGGATGCGCTCGCCTGGCGCAGATGCAGCTGGGGGCCCAACGAAGGTGCCGCGGACGAATGGCGGGCCGAATGAAGGATGAGAGATGACTTGACTCGGAGGAGCCAGGTTGGTTGGAGGTTTGGGATAAAAATGTTTTCTCGCTATCGAAATCTTTGTAGTTTGGTGTACTTTTGTATTCACAGTGTAGCCCCAGTGGCAAAAATTTAAAAGGCTCTGCTTGTATAAGTATGGCTGATCGACTTGCTGATCGTCATCAATATCAATCGCTTTCAATTTGCCACCACTATCTTGTTCTTGCGACTTTCATAGATCTACGAGTGTCCGCTGCAGAGTCGTAATCTTTGGACGGCTGCCATACTAGATATGGAAGTTCGACTGGGAGTGCAGAGTCCAGACGAATTTCTGGGGTCTGTCCAAACGCGTCGATCTTTCACGATTCTGGAATCACCACACGGGCCTACCCACTGGGCCTGGCTCTTCGTATGGATTCTTGCTGGAATTCCGATCCGACCGCTCGCGCAACTTCACCCTTAAACTGCGTTCGCATCGTCGGCGCTTCGCCGGCGCTGTTGTCGACCGAGCCGAGAGTGCCCCACACGTCAAGCGTGTTCTCGCTTAGGCCCCGTTCGGGTGCTCTGCGTACGTACGCATATGCTTCGCACGCAGATCGGACAATAGCCGAACGCAGATCGGACCATAGCCGAACGCAGATTCCCACAGAAAACGCGTAGAGTCACATATGTTACATACACATGACAGACAAAATTGTATCAGCTCGACACTTTTTTTTGGCATTCCTCGACGCGTTTCCTGCCTCCCTCTCACTCTAATGGCCGGCAATAATGCAGGTCTATCACGGCTTATCGCTCGCAAGGCCGCCGAGGCGCGACAGCGTGAGAAAAAACGCAAGGAAGGAACGACGGCGTCGACTGCGTGCAATTGCTGCTGTGCTCTGCACTTTTGCTGCGTACTCAGTCTCACTCACCCTCAATTGCCCTGATCCTATTCCAAAACATACCTCACTTCTCACAGGCCAGTGCTGGCTTGACGAGCTCCTTGTTGGGCATCCGACTCGCTTTCGAGAACAATTTGGGATGTCCAAACACGCATTCTACCGCCTGTCTTTTGAACTCCAGACCAACTCGGGGCTAGTAGCAAGCAAATTTGTCACTGCTGATGAAAAAATTGCGACATTTTTGCATTTTGTGCGCACCAGAGCCAGCAATCGTACACTACAAGAACGATTCCAGCGAAGTAGGGAAACAATCAATTGGTGGCTCTTCTTCATGCTGTCTGGTCATTACTCATTTTCTACAGGTCCATATACACAATCTTATTGCTGCTTGTGGGCGCATTCTACAAGAAGCACGTCCATCTTCCTTCCAATGAGACATCAGCCGAGATTAAAAAAGACCCAAAACTTTACCCATATTTTCATAATTGTCGTGGCGCCATAGATGGTTCTCATTTCCATGCCTGGGTGCTGGCCAAGGTCATTGCGCGATATTGTAACCGAAAGGGGTTTGTCGGCCAAAATGTCCTTGCAGCTTGCAACTTTGCAATGCTGTTTGTGTACATCCTGAGTGGATGGGAGGGCAGTGCGGCAGACTCTGTGGTTTACGAGTATACACGAGACCATGATTTTGTTGTTGACAAGGGGAGATATTATCTCGCTGATGCCGGCTTCCCACTCTGTGACACTCTCCTCACCCCCTACCGTGGTGTTCGTTATCATCTGAAGGAGTGGGGCACTGCCCAGCAACGGTATCTCTCCTTTTGTAATTGTGCTTGTGTATTCGTGCTAAAACAATTTTTTCAGACCCAAAAACCATGAAGAACTTTTCAACCTACGCCACACACAAGCACGAAATATTGTCGAGCGTATCTTTGGCATTGTGAAGCGTTGCTGGGCTGTTTTCAGTCGTGCACCGGAGTATCCTGTCGAGACGCAGGCCAAGCTTGTACCTGCCATTGCTGCTTTGCACAATTTTCTACGGGTGCACGATTCAGACGACAACATATTGGATTTGGGATCGACTGGCGAAGCAACTTCTCAGGGTTCCATGCAGCACGAGGGCTCGGGAAGTCTAGAAGATTTCTTCAACTACGAACCCCGAGAGATCAGCCCCGAGGAGCTTGGGATCTCCATTACAGCAGCTGAGAGGGCACGGGCGTCAGCACGTAGAGACCGCATTGCTCAGCAGATGTGGGAGGACTATCTGGTTGTTTTGCATGAGCGGGGACAAGTTCCCAACACATAGAATTAGATGAGTAGCTACAGCAAATAATAACTACGTGTCCTTCTCATCCGCAGCGAGTACCTTGCGTAAAAATGCAGTTCGGTGGGACTTCGGCTCCGCAGCGATGAAGGTGCTCGAGATCGACGCATCTTTGTCGCACGAGAAGAGGAGCATGATACTCGACTCTTCATCCGAGCTAAAATCACCGTCTTCCTGTAGGCGGGGAACGGCGGCTTGTCTCATATGGCCATGGGGGCTACCATCGACGGCGAGGGCAGCTGCCACTGAGCACATTGCAGTGGCCACCTCATTCGCTGCTGTGGCATTGCGTTGGCGTGATTTTTTCGTGATAGTTGGTGTGGTGGTTGATGGGGGAGACGAGGCGGCGTGCTTGCGCATGCGAGGGCAAATGGGGGACGATGGGGCTAGGTCATCGTCAGGATCAACCACTGGTGTCTGTGAATTGTAATTGTAAGTGAAAGCCAAGAAAAAAAAATGACGATAACGCACCATTACAATTTCCACATCCTTGTCTTTGCCCGATGGTGTAGTGGGTGCCTCGGGTGGAGTGCTGGGCCCGGCAGAAGTCGTGGAGCCTGCATGGAATGCACCAGCCCCCGTAGCAATGATCCTGTCCACAAGATGAAGGATATCATCGTAGAGCAGAAACAATGATGTCCTCCAGCGCTCATGTTTGGAATGTCGCTACACAATTATCAAAAACTGCTCGGGGCTGAAATCCTGACTTACCTTCAGAAGATCGTCCCATACAGGATCTGTCGCTGTAACCATCTTGAGGCCATCATCCCAACCGAATCCCAACAGGTCTCGTAGGCCTTGAACATCCTTGAAATCCTTTTTCAGCTGCCGACAATCAGTCTTGGGGACAGAAATAAGCAGAAGACTCACACTTCTGCCCCAGTGGTCCTGGCACTTCTTTGATGTGTTTGGGGGGCCCAGACTATCCTTCAGAGCATCGGCACAGTGTTGCCAGACCACAGGCTTCCAGCCGCTGTCGGCTTGAAGGCCATTCGCCTTGGCGGCCGTCAAAGTTGCCACAATGAGTGCGTCGTCAGCAGAGGTCCAATGGACGCGTGCCTTCCCTGTGGTTGGTGGCTGAGCGGCTGCGGGATTGGGCTGAGCGGCCGTGGGGTCTGGCACTGTGTTCTTGCATTTTGGGGGCATGCACGGGGCAGTGAGCTGGCAGAGAGCAGACGTGACGGCACGCAGATGCTGTAGTTGTGGCACCCGAACACCCCATCTGCGTGATTAATGGAAGCATATGCTTGACAAGGCATATACTTCGATTTTGGTGGGATCTGCGTACATACGCAGAGCACCCGAACGGGGCCTTATCTACTTGAGCGAGCAGCATCCAAGATGCTAAAACAGCTGAGGTTCTGGTAGCAGAGTATCGTTTACAGACTATCCAGTCGCTCTTTGAGACCAAGATTGAACCAGGATACACATGGCCTGCCGCAATGTCAAAATGGCAAACTGCGGCCTAGCTTGTTCCGCAAATTAAAACCTGCTGTGATTTGCACTGATTCGCGAAACTTGGCCCTGATGAATTACAGTATGATGGGACCCAGACGACACCGCGGCCCCACTTTCACTGCATTTAGACCCCCCTGTAGGCCGGGATTAACAAAACTAGTCCCACCGCATACATTCCAAGCACGATACATGCCTTGCCATGCACAATACATCTGATCAAACACGATGCATCTGCTGGGAATGTATTGTGCCTCTGCGCAAACACGATACATTGCATCCACCATCTTCTTTCACCCATTCTGTCATGTGGGGATCAATGAAATCCTTAGCAGTGGTATTGGAGGGGGCAAATGCATAAACGAGCCTGCAATAGGAAAAAACCGTCATATTAAAGTTGAATTCAATTGCTCTACCTACAGTCTATACTACGTAATTTAAGCCCGCGCTTTCGCACGCGCAAGACGCCTGCATTTTGCACCAGTCTGCCTCCGCCATGTTCCGCATGTGATTTTCAGCTCGGAGCACCAAAGAGCAGCCGCTTCCGTCGATATCGCGCCTCTTGATCGAATCGGACACTGGTGTGATGGTTCCGCGTGCTTGCATGCAACCGCAGGCGGCAGTCACGGCACCTCACACTCCTGCACCAGATCGAGAATCTGCTCAGTGTTGATGGATTTGAACGGGTAGCTTACCGGTGAACGAGGGGCGGGGGTGAGACTGACAATGAAATGGTTGCACGCGCCTCACATACCTGCCGGCTTCAGTCCCAGAGCGAGGGAATAGCAACGCTAACACACCTTGTTCTGCTCCTCCAAACCACCACATTCGCCCAAAGTCACCGTCCAGCTCGCCCCAGCCCTCGCAATCGTGATTCGTGGTTGTTGGGGGCATCGATGTCGTGGTTGTGTCGTGGGGGAAGAGGAGAGGTGGGTACACACAGGCAAACACACCGCACTGCATGCAGATTGCTGCGGCTGTCATCCCGAAAGAGGCAAGTAGCGTGTTTGACACAAACCCGACACATTCCTATCAATGTATCGTGTCTGAATGCATGTATCGTGTTTAGAAATGTATGGGGTGGGACAGGTTTTGTATATCCTCCCCTGTAGGCACAGGTCTGCCGGCAGTGATGGCCCTAAGGCCTTAGAAATTGACCTCCAGAATTTCTAAGGCCTTAGGGCTTAGGTTAAGGCCATAGGCCTTAGATGGACTTAGGCCTTAATTTCCTAAAAGGGAAGGTGGTTCCCAGCTATAGGCACATTAGCTACTTTGACTCCCAGCACTGTGGATATGCTTCTTCTCTGTCTCTATTGCCTCTAGGTGCATTTTAAAAGCACTCTTGGTATCCTGGTGACCAGTTTGGGTGGTATAACCGCTAATTCAGCATAGAAATTAATTTAATTGAATAAAAACCATTGGCACACGTGATGCCTAAGGCCTTAGATGAAAACCGGGCCTCAACCTAGGGCTTAACCTAAGACCTTATTTAAGGCCTAAGGCCATAGGCTCAAGCTAAGGATTTAGGTCTTAGGGACAACACTGCCGGATCCTAGTAGGCATATGTGTAGGCAGACCATGCCGACCTTTGCCGATCCATCTGCCGATCCCTGCCGAGGTTGGTCTACATGTTCCGGCCGGAATAGGCGGACTCAGGTCGGCCAGGGTTGGCCACGATAGACACACCACCGTCGGCTGGAATTCGCCAATGTGGGCAGGCATTGCATAGGCAGATGTACTAGACCAACATAGACCAACCATCAGGAAAAACCTCCCGTGGTTATTTGACATAATTTTGCTGAAATTATTTGGGCCCGAAATTATTTTCCAAAATTTATGAAAATGTTACAACATCTCACAAGATTCTGCACGTTCTGGTGAAACTTAAGTTGAAATGCTGTGTAAAACTTGTCAATCCGAGAGGTCACTTCGTTTGCTCACTGTTCAGTTTAGTTGTATGGCACTACATTAACACCGGATATTCATCTTGAACCCTTGTCTGGCGCAGGAAGGGCACTTATTTAGCTGGTGCTTGTATTCTGGACGATGACCAGAAGTCTCTCGACTCAAATGCGATATACGGGTCGAGGTGGCCTTTGACGCAACTTTGACGAAAGACATTTCTTTTCCTAAGTCCAGGACAAGTGCCGTAATGCTCTCACGTCAAACAAATTGCCGACTTGCCGATGTTGCACGTGTGCACAAAAAGTGGTTCGTCACAACAACAAATAATAAGTGCTTCTCTTCCTGTCCCCCTCCATCTTCCCGCCTTGTCACCACACAGCCGTCTTAAGAGGGAGTGCCGTGGCCATCCATCCATGCACGGTACGTTTCCTGTCTCGTTTGATCCATCTGTGTCACCGGTACATGCTCAATCAAATGCTGACGCCCTTTTCTTCCAGAGCCCCACCCCGCCATCCTTGTTCTCCCCTTCCTTCCTCATGATTTTTTCCCTCTCGTGGTATTTTGCTCTTCACACCAACTTTTTTTTCCCAACCCTTCGCCTTGGAAGATTAAAACCGGGACCACCATCTGATCACGCAGAGAAGCAGCGAGGACACCATGTACGGGGACCTGCATCGTCTGGAACCACCATACGCCCACAACCTCGCCCCATCCGTCCGGAACTTACAGGTGGATCCCTCCCTTGATGACCCCGCCATATGTCTACGCTCATTGCCTGATAACTCGCCTGCTCTCCTCCCACCGCATCCGTATCATCTCTGTGGGTTCTCCGGCTACTGTTTCATTTCTTCCATCGTGACGTCCCTGCGCGACGTCACACTATTCGGTTTCGGTTTCATTTCGGATGTCAATCATTACTGAATCTTTTGCTAATGATAACCATTTCCGCAGACTGGGGCCTGTTTTCCGTTTCCGTTCTGGGCTATCGGGTATGTTTGTCTCGCATGTCAATCATTACTAAATCTTTTGCTAACGATAACCATTTCCGCAAACTGGGGCCCGTTTTCCATTTCCGTTCTGGGCTATCGGGTATGTTCGTCTTTGTTTCTAAATCCATCCCTTCATCACTAATAATGCTTGCAGCTACCTCAAAGCGTGCACCAGGATCTGCGCCATCACCGGCGCTGGTGTATGCATCAGGCTCTCTATCAACATTTACGATAGTCGTCATTGAATAATAGGTGTGTCTTCTCTTTTCCTTTTTTGCCTTGGTGTGTTGTTGGCGGTGAGTTTTATTAGCTTTTTCATCTTATCATCCCTTTCCAGCCGCATTACTCATCCAAATACCCAGGAAGAGTTCCGCTACTTTGGCGTCGTTGTCAGGTGCGGGCCAAATTATGCGGCTTGATCTCGAGGATTGAAATGGCTGTGGATCATCCGACTACATGACATTCGTTTAATCTTGTTACTGTACACACATTGTTATTACTCTAGTTCGATTTAATGATACCTGCTGCCTATTACATGCATGGATCGGTCTGAATATCACAAATCAGTTACATTATTGAGGCAAATGCTGCGAAAACATTGTAGTAAATTTGACAAAATGTTTGCAGATTTCGGAAGATTCTATTTTGAGAAGATAATTTGAGTATATTTCATGAACAGAAGATTATGGGCATAATTTTGAAAAATGTAGATACAATTATGGCAAATAACCAGGGGAGGGTTTTCCTGATGACATCGGCTAGGATAGTCACACCTCAGCAGAAATCTGTGAACATAGGCACATCTGCGCCCACGGGGGGGTCTGAATGCAGTGTTTCTCAGCTCAAATGTCCTCTACAGCCAGCCTGGAGCACATATGTGGATTTGTTGTGTTGCTCTTCCAATTTTCCACTGAGATAGTCACTTCCAGCCGGATCCCAGTCACCTTGGTCTGGCGTAGCGAGAGTCCCCGACTTGGCACAGCCAATCGCAGGGGCAGTCAACCAACCTCTCGGTACGTGCTAATCATCAGTGTCTTCTCCGGCAGGACCGAGCCCATCTCAATAGCCAAGGCCGAACAAAGCCACAACAAAGGCTCCTTCAGCGTTATCGGCAAAGGTGTGTAACGTTCTGCGGCTTATTATGTTCGCTCAATTCAGTCGGCAACCACTACTAGTAGTAACCAGGCGGCTCGAATCCCGCAATTAAAAGGGCTGTCAGTGACACTTTTGTCATCACTGATCCTGCGAGCAGCTTTGGTCCAATTGTTGACCCCAGCGGGCCACCCGGAAGTTCTGTCGATAGTCAATCTGGAAGCTCAACCTTGCCTGCGAGGACTTTGGCCCCCACCCCTGGGCGTTCGAACAGCGGGCTTTCAACTGGCGCCAGTACTCCCGGTGTCGTGTCACCGACTTCATCCAGTCATTGTCTTCCTCTTCATGATTTGTCTGCGTCACCCACACCATATATCCCTATCGTCTCGGCGAAGAAGAAAAATCTTGCGGGGCCGATTGCAGGTGGGATCATTGGGGGTGTATTCGTCGTCCTTGGTGGGATTTGGCTTCTCCTTCGAGCCCGTCGTGCCTGCTGGAGCCCCGCAAGAATATTTGTGGGTGGACTCAATGACGTGGAGAAAGAGGCCTCTCTTCAACCCTTTCCTGCAGCACATCATCCAGCCCCCACCCTCGGCAAGAACAAACTATCGTCACTGCCGAGCCTAGTTCCGAACCACGTTTCCCGCAGAACTCTGGCGGAGGAGAAACAAGCGTGCCGCCGCACGGCGGAGAGAATGGGTGTTGCACAGCAAGAAACCCGGGAACGACAGGAACTGGCCGATCCGCCTCCCATTCCCCATTCCGGCCAACACCTCCAACATAGATCTATTGAACACCTCAGGGTGCACCGCCAAATTTACGTAAAGGGCCTTTAAGGGGGGTTATTTTGTAGTAAAATAACCCCCCTTAAAGGCCCTTTACGTAAATTTGGCGGTGCACCCTGAGGTGCTGTTGAACGAAATGCAGAGGTTGAGAGAACAGATGCATGCAATCGAGCAGCGGATTCGGACGGAAAGCTCGGCAGGAGGGGAAGAGCCTCCCGAGTATACCAAAGCACCCTAGGCTCGTGACGCACATTCAACTTGTAGTCTCCATAGTCGTGAAACTATCATTTTGGGGGAACAACGTCTTGTTCAATGACATTAATTTTCAGATGGTATTCGAGAGCTTTCTGAACATTCTCCTCGTTCTCTGAGGCCGTTCTGAAAATCAAAATTACCAGAACACGTGTAGGTTGAATGTTGAATTCCTCGCTCAAAAATAGAGGCAATCATCGAATAAGGAGAGACTTAAGTAATAGCCAAAAAGCGGTGACGTAAATTGGGAATCCCTTTCCTCACTCATTCGCACTGGTCGAAGACAGTTCAATCTGGGTGTTTTGTTCCAAAACCAACCAAAATCATGTGGTGCAATGAAGTTTTCTGGATATACTCTAACGCTAAACAATAACAATATCCGGGAAGCTCAGGAAAAATACATGAATTGATGTACGGGCCCACAGAATGGAATCCATGACAAACGAGAAGAAACTCAAAGGTTACACAATTCATCAAGAGTGGCCGAGGCCAAGGTCAAATTCAGTGGAGGAGGTTTTGCTCGAGGGCAAGGTCAAATTTAGTGGAGAAGGCGGAGATATTCCGGCAGTTCACTTGAGGGCAAGTTCAAATTTAGTGGAGGAGGTGGAGATATCCCCGCGAGCTTGCAAGCTGCATTGAGGTCTTCTCGCAGAGAATCATACCGATAGCGTTGCTCTGGGAGACGAAATGAGTATACCAAAAGTGCCTCAACGTCAAACGTTAGCTACCTGCACAAGGCCACAACGCAGTTAGATAGTCGATAGGCGCCAGAAGAGTTTTGCACACGTCAAGTGCGATGGTCATTGAATTGTCACACTGCCACAAAGTAAGGCCCCTGTAACCTTGCTTCAGCGAAATATCCACAGCAGAAATTTGGGTTACGCACCTGGACACTTGGCCCATGAACCAGAATACGAAGAAGGGCCGCCGGGACAAGTTGTTGCTGGAATTGCCGGTGACGGTATGTAGGCCACTCATGAAGTGTTGTGCTACAGTAGTTTGGTGGCTCACTATTCTGGTCATCAGCACTCGAAACGAAGGGTAGGGAAAAAACATACACCACTCCTCGGCCTTGTGCCGGTGGAACAGTCCATTGACATTCCTAACAGCAGGTCAGCACGGAGAAGTGAGAGCTAGGTGAGAGACCTACGCCGAAACCAAAGGCACGAAACGTTGGAACTCGTATGTGATGCACATACGGGTGCTGAGGAGAGTCAGTGTATAATTAGAACTCAGGATGACAGTGACTCACTTGAAGATGTACTCCCGGCCGAGGAAAATGAACGCCCTCTCGATCCCGCACGTATGCCGATTCAGAGCCTCCTCAATTGTATCGGCCTCGAGCCAAGCCTTGACCGCAAACTGGCCTTGATCAAGTACAGGGGCCGATCTGACGTTCCGCATCTTGATACAAGCGTGCCAGAGAAGGAAGGCGCGGTCATACAAGGCCCAAATCGTGTCTTTGGGTGATGGCATGTGGATCATAGACGGTGAGTGCGCCATCGCCTCGCCAGAGAATAGAAGCGCGTACTGTCAGAATGGAAGTGATGAGAAATTAAAATAAGCGGCAATGTTACAGCGTACGTTAGAGGGGTCGGCGATGAACAGATTGGTGGTATGGGAGTGGGTGGCGCTAGAGTAGGAACTGTGCCCCGCCGCAAGGACAATGGCACTCCAGCACAGTCTGCGGACAGACTCCTTTCGGATCTCAGCATCAGACCAAGACGGATTCCACGCAGGAGTCTGAGCCCAGAGGGGTGTGTGCTCGAGAGCTTCGGGCAATTGCTCCTTCAACGTCAGTGAGCCGCAGGAACACCCGCGATCGGTGGAGACCGGCAACGTCGATGAATAAGGGTAATTGTGGTGTTGCGGGCCATATCCCATGTGCGGCACGTCGGCCACAGCCGGGACTTTGCCAGGCGAGAAGGTCGAGGTAGAGGGCTCGTTGAGATCGACCAAGGTCAAGTCCAGGGAACGGATAATCGAGTCGAGTATGACCATGGCAGATGACGACCGCTCACTCGAATGATTAGGATTGGCGCAGATCTCAAACATGGCCAGAAGCTGCAAGGCTCGAGTTAATCACGAAGCCTAAGACGTTCGAGGACGGCTTACCCACGCCGCCTGAGCCAGGGTTTCATCTACCCATCCAACGTTGAGACTTGATTCCAAAGCGCTCTGCGCCTGAAAACATCGCAAATCAGCTCAGTGTTATCGAAATCCAATGGGAGACTGGCGAACCAACCTCTTCTCGGTACTTGAGCGCTCGCTGTCGTCCACTTTGTCCCTTGCCGATCTCGGAACTTTGCCAGAAAGTGCTCAGGGCCAGAGCTGCTAAAGTAAGGCTAGGCTGGACGAGCTCTCTCTTGGAGGGGTCGTAAAAGTTGTTAAAGAAGGTGGGGATGTGAAGAAAGGAAAACCAATAACTGGAGGCACGGAAGAGGAACCGCAGATCGGAAGATATCCCTTGTGCCGCGACATATCGTTGAGAAGAGGAAAGAGATTCCAGGTGGTTGAAGGTTGGGGATACGTAGAGAGATAGCAGGCTATCCCACCACGTTTTGCGGGAAAAATCGAGTGTTGGCTGGCCGACGATTGTCATGATCGTTGAATTATTTTGTTTTCGGTGTTCATCTTCGCTTTCTTCGTACTCGGATATAAAGGCGCGGGAAACCGGCGCTTCAAGGGGCGAGGCCAACAGGAGATTGAAAGACTTGGGGTCGTCGAAAGGAACTGAGATCTGGTTTAATCTTAGCTATTGTGTCAGGGTTGGGAGGAGGATATTACCCACTTGAGGGATCACGGAATCGAGAACACCGGTACCCAGAGATGACGGGCAAGGCGATAGACCATGGCAGGCGCACACCATGAAAGGGGGGTCGTGAATGCGGTTCTCGTACGGAGCCATGACATATTCTTCGGGGGATTGTTCGCTGGAAGACGGAGACGGAAGAAAAAACGGCTGATGACCACTGTTCGGAACGTAGTCCCGACCATCCAAAGAGGACATTCGACGCCGGCTCCGAGTGCCGCCTGCATCAGGGTTTCGAGGGACACGTTGACGTGCCCCTGGCGTCTTGTCGGGTCCACGACGCTTGGGCAATGCGTCGTAATTGCATTCGGAGCTGCAACTGCTAGCGGCACGTTCGTCACAGTTGTGACAAACAGGCTTGGCTCCATCGCATCGAATTTTGCGCATTCGACTGGAATAAAATTGTGAGAAAAAAAAACAGCGACTTCTTTGCAGCACCCACCACCGAATGCACGCGACGTAAACTCGCGCTCGGAGCTTGCCCTGTGATAGTGATAGTGATATATTATACACAGCATGGTCCAGTCTCTGAGTCGTGGGGGGCTGATCAAGCGCGAGTTTGATGCGAGACTTTTCGCGGGGCGATTTGGGGGGTTTAGCGGTCCGGGTTGGAAACCACTGGGCCTCTGAATGCGCGGAAATATCTACAGAAGCTGCTGAGAAGAGCTGGTTGTTTGCGAGAGGGACATCGCGTGGGGAAAGCTGTGTGTCGATTGGCGACATCCCAGAAGACATGGCCGGCAGGCCCTGGGGGGCAGAATAATCGAGGGGAGTGTCATCTATAGCAATGCGATCTTCATGGTGTTCCTTTGCAGCCATTGTCGCAGCATTCCTTGTCACAGTCGTATGTGATGTAGGCATCAAGAACGCAATACCTGCCTATACTCAATTTTTGGGGGGTGCATCAAGCTATAAAAACTGACCGTCCTCTTCCACTATTTCAAAGCGATCAAATATTGCTTGCTGTAAGTCCCAGAAGGTTTTCTCCGTCGTTTTCGTGACGTCCTTGTTACGCTGAGAAGATGAAACGGAAGGAGACCAGTGAACATACGTCTCTGAAGACATCGCGCCAGTCATCGTCGTGAGTTATGACAACTGTGGCCTGGGGAGCCTTGTCGGTGATTTAGCACGGAGGGCGCACGGACATGAATAAGCTGCAGTAACCGACCTCGCGGAGAACGCGCTCGTGTATTATTTCTGATGGGTGAATGATCTTGAAAGAAAAGGATTAGTACGGTGCCGATTGTAGTTGTTATCGCCTGCGCGTACCTTGGGAATGGGAGAGGCATCGGATACCATGCCATTACCAGGGGCAGGGGCTTTCCCGGTGTATTGCTTCCCTCCACTGTAGCTGCTTCCGAAGAAGAAAGACCACCCGAATGAAGATCCCCGGGACCCATATGGTACGAAACCACGACCTGAGTTTTTCTGTAAATTCGACGAATCCGCGGGCTGGCAAACTTCGACTCCGAAAAGCTTTCCCCAGATGTTTTCGCAGACAGAAATCGCAAATGCGTGGATGAAGATCGTCTGATTTAGAGGAGTTTCATCGACCGGTGGAGGGTCGGCATGCTTGCGCCGACAATGCGGGCCTTGCCAGCGGTATCTGTGGCGATTAGCTGCATCTGCTGTCGGTCTGAACAGGAGCTGAAAGTCGTTCTGGAGGGCAACATTATGGTAAGATGCCATGCCCCACGAATTAGCCTTTTCCCATCCCGTGACCAGGTAGAGGCTGCCGTTCGCGAGTCCGCGTCCCCTGGTTTCATTAACATATTTATACCAGCTTTCAACATATTGGGCCGCGTATCGTCGCATGCTTTCCAGATTTTCGAGCTTCTCCAGGTGTGAGCCATGCGGCAAAGCCAGAACAGCTCCGTTTGGACCATCGCAATTAAAAACAAACTCCCCGCCCGGAAACCTATGTGCAGTTGAATAGTTATTTCGGCATCAGTACTGGCGGACTTACTCTGGAAGCTCTTGGTTGACCTCATCCATAGAAGGGCTGCAGACATAATTCCCGGGACCAAAGTCATTGTGGACGACGTCGATTGAATCATACGGCGATAATGGAACAAAATCCTGGGGGATATTTGCATTGATTGGGTGGTCTGCGGAGAGGTAGATATTGAAGAAGAAGTCAAAAATGCCTTCTGGAGTCACTCGACCGACGTCGCCTATGGCAACGCCCCTCCTGCGGTATTCTGCAGGAAGATTGACTTGAGGGCCGGGGACGTATAACGGGGTTCCTCGGCCCTGGCGTAGTAGCTGGCTGCAATAATTTCCGCTCTCCGAAAAAACCGTGGCCTGAGGGGAGGGGATGCTCGGGACGATCTGAAGATGAGATGAAGCAATTGATGGGGCGTGGGGGGAGGGCGAACACACCAGCTGTTGCGGTCCTGATAGGACAGTACCGGTATCCGGGTGGTGCGGGACCATTGGTTGTATGTTCACATTGCCCTGCACACTCATGAATTGTGATCCATGTACACCAAAACCAGCCGCATTGTGGAACATCTGGCCCGGGGAAGCACTGCGGGAAAACGACTTATTTTTGGCCCACAAGCATTTACGGCCTTGCGCACCTTTGTGCGACCGCAACCTGTGACGAGCCGGTGGACGGATGGTCGATTTCCATGCTACCCAAATCGACTTGAAGTGAGGGTGCAGCCCGATGCTCTTATAGAGCTAACATGGGAATTCTCGAGGCGATGCGAGCGTCTCTTCGAAGCTGCAAGAGCACAAGGCAGTGTATCATTCGCGCCTTTGAATCGAGGTCATGGGAAGCAATTCGAAAATAAATCTGAAGGCCCACCACTCCATACACTCGTATGCGCACCTTTGTGTAAGCCGTGAGATTCTGGTCCTGTTCCGTACTGGTATAGGCAAATTGACCTGGGAAAATAAGTATCAAATGGAGGTGCAGTCCAATGCCGAGAAATTTGAAAGCATTCTAGAATTTCTAGATCATGATGCGTAGTGTCAAGAATTCAGTCGAAAACAGACACGGCAGTAAGGCTGAGTACGAACCGCAGTGGACAACAGGCGGCATTACGGGAGATTAGTATGGTATCAAAATTCCCGAAGCGCCTCTTCCATTCCAGAAATCAGACAAAAAGCGCAGCAGAGACAATAGGCACAGGAGTGCGGATTGCAGTGGACGATGTGGGTAGCCAAAATTGTGTCAAGAGTACCTCGAGCGTCCCGTCGATTTCCGAAACCAGACAAGAAGCAGAGACAAGAAACAAGTGGACGACCTGTAGTGTTGTGCGGGTCACGTCGGGGCCGCGAGCCCGGGCCTGGGCTCAAGAAAACCCTGAGCCCGACCTGACTGCTTGGGTCTGGGCTTGACTGTCTTCCTCTGCCTGCGGTATTTCGGCATTATATAGTGTTATTTGTCGAATCACTCACTAGAAGCCGTCCCGGGAGATATTTCGAATTCTAGAAACCGAGTTCTCGGTGGTTCTAGCCCCTCTTCAGCGTAGACATGCCGATACCCAAGCATGTAGGCTCAAGCCACGAATCAGCACGAATCGCGGGTCTCCAAAAGTTCTGAGCCCTGTCCCGGATCAGGCTCGGGTGACGCCCGACCTGACCAGTGGTACAACACCATGGACGAAAGGCAGACAGGTCGTTTTGGAACAGAACAGTCGGCACTATGCTCAACGAGTGGTGTGCATGTGGTTGATGAACAGAAGGCGTCTACACAGCCCCATTTGCGTCCCAATTTGGTCATCCCATTGCCGAATCGGGCTCTTCTTCCTTTTCCTTTCCTCTCATTTCCCCCCTTTCGAAGCCGGCTAAAAATGGGGTTATTGTAGACACCTATTCATCCGACCATTATACACAACAAGTACTACAAAACAAACAAAAAACTGCTGCGTCTTCTTCTCTTCTCTTCTGAAATTCGCAATTTGGAAATTCGAATCTGTATGTAGCTACAAGCAAACGAAGAGACCGGAGGGGGAGAAGTGGAGGGGAGTAGAAAGAGGTAGAGGGAACGCAAAAATGCATGTATCCATTGACATATCCAAATCCAAGAGAGAGCGTCGAGTCGGGTCGTACAACAAAGAATAGACAATCAAGAAGAGAAAGGGCCAAAATAAATAAATCATAAGAAGAAAAGGTTGGGAATCATGAAACGCATCATCGAAGGAAGAAGCGAGGTCTGGTATTGTATAGCTGCAAGTGGGGGTGCAAAAGGAAAACGATGAGGATAATGTCCGGGGAGATGTGCGGGGGAAACAGAGTAGAGTGGAAGAGAGAAGAGAGTATGGGATACAAGACAAGACAAGGACGCATAGAGATTGAGTGCAGCAGCGAGCGAGTGGGACCGAGGGAATACGGTTGGGAGATGTGTATCACATAGCAGGAGAGGATGCGAGCAGATGATGGGTCGCTCGATGGAGGGCGGTGTGAGGCGAGGGGAACGGACAGCGGGATAAGACGGGGAGGAAGGGGAGCGGAGTCGACATCACTCAGATTCGCCCACGTTTTCCGATCAAGGGCAGACGGTGTGAAGAGCCGGACGACGGATAACGCCGTGGAGGAGACGAAGGTCGGTCGAGACGGGAGAAGACGGGACGCAGACGGGCGGGAGGGACATAGGGCCCGCCCCAGCGGAGGGACGCGTCCTCACAACGCAGTCCTGCCCATATTCGCCCCCGGATCCCCGGTCTTCGGCACCCCCATCCCGCCCCCGCTCATCCTCAACTGCTCGCCGCCCCCATGTTATACAAACCCGCTACCCACACCCTCCGGCATGAGCCCGTCACCTGAGAAATCGGGCAAGCCCCCGCTCGCCTCGAGCGTGCGCTGGCACTCTGCGCCGCCTTCAGAGCGTACTGCGAAAGAAAAGAAAAGATATCAGCATCTCGTCATTCCTTCCTTCCAAGCAGAGTAGACTACGCGAAGGGAGTAGGGGATACAAGGAGGAAAGGAACTCACAATGCCGATTCAGCGCATCCATCCTTGCGAACATCTTCCCGCACCCACCCGCCCCGCTCTGCCCGCTCCCACACGCAAACGGCCGAAAGACCGTATGTAGCTGCTCGTGCCGCTTGCAGTCGAATGTCCGTGCGAACCTGCATGAAAAGAATGAAATTCTCAAGTTTCAGTGTCGCCTCAAAGTCGTAGAAAGGAATGTAAGTCGCGTACGCAACCGCACTCACCCCTTCCCGCATTCCGGCCACTTACACACAAACGGCTTCTCCCCAGTATGGCTCCGTATATGCCCCTTCAAGTTAAAGCTCCTCGTGAACGTGCTCCCGCAATGCGGCACCGGACACACAAACGGCGCCGGCCTACGCATACGACAGATGAACCTCTTGCTCTCGGGCTGTTTCAAGCCGGAAATGATGTCCCTTCTGCTCCTGCTTGCTCGCATCGTCGTGGGACTCGTGGCCTGCTGCTCCAAAGTCACAATCGGGGCCGCCATGTTGTTGCAAACGTCGGGAATGTGACGACGGGGCGGGTTGCAGAGTATGGTGACAGTCATGTAGTCGATTAGGCGCTCTGCTGTGATCCTCAAGTGATCCCGAGATCACTACATGATGCTCTTCCGCTGAGACAGTGCCGGAGGACAGCTTCACGATCCAGTTCAAGCCTTTCCAAGGTATTTCCACAAGTAAGCACCCATGCGGAGTCCTCGTACCAGTACTGGCAAGAAAGTGCGGAAGTGGCAAGTAGCGCGGCGAATGCCGAGAGCCCTGATCGACCGGTTTGCTTCGGACTGCGAACATTTAATTTCTATCCCAGAGGCCAAAAAGTACCACCAGTGTGTCAGTGCAAGACAGAAAGTATGGCAAGGCAGTGTTTCGGACCAAGAAACAATTTATCTTGGGTCCAAAATCCGTCCACAAACTGTGTAAAGCCCCGGGCCCCGATCAGGACTGGTGCAACCGAAGTTCATGCTGTTTCCCTGTATCTTCCATCCATCGTCGATCCAGAACAAAGCTCACATCAGTCCCTTCATCCACCAAGCTCGATTGACCGGGCTGGGCGGAGCCGTTGTACCCTGGGGACGGCCTCGGTTCGAATATTAATACACGTAGAAATTGAATCGGCATAATGTACAAAAGCATTGAACCTTGAGATTAATATTACACCTTGCACGAACCTGGAACCATCGAACAGTGCACGCGCCCTCGGCCTAATCAAGAGTAACCACAATACCACAGAGCTTCTTCACGTTCTCGTCTTCATTCAGGCTGGCCAAAAGTTCCGGAGGCGCATCGGTCAGGAGAGGCCTACATACCAAATCACACGTCAGCTCAAACTCAGTGAATGTAGTATAAACGAACGGCCGGCGCAAAGGGTGCTCGTTCTGCATCTGCTGTACGGCGAGCACCGTCTCGCCGAGTCTGTCAAGTTCGAACTCGCGCGCGAGCTGTGCCACGATCATCTTCGGTGTTATCCCTCCATGGGACGAACCGTCCTCAGCCTTTGCGAGAAACCAAAGGCACAAGTAATGCGCTATGAAGCCCACGCAGAGCTCGTTACCCGTGGTCATCGCGTACACTCTTCCGGCGCGGAATATTTCCTGGGGGTACCCCGCGCCGAGGTCGACGTCCACCGGCGCGTTGTGCGCGTCGTAGAGCCGGTAGTCGACCGTGGGGTTCATGTTGAGCGCGGTGACCTGCGCGGTGAGCGCGAGGGAGCGCTTGTAGCCATCGATAGGCGGCCCGATGGTGCGCATGTCGGAGGTGAAAGCCGAGAGGGGATGCTCCACCGCCCGCGAGACGGTCTCGAAGTCGAGTGCCTTGCCGCATATGGCCTTGTGGCGGAGTTTCCAGTCGGCCTTCTGGCATGCCCTAAACAAAATCGCGGTGGTTCAGAGATGAAAGCAGGAGACGGGGAGGTGGAGCACAGACCCTGAGCAGTACAGGACCTGCCGTTGCATCTTTTCGAAGCATGACTTGCACCGCGAGAATTTCACGGAGCCGTCCGGTGGCTCGGTTTTGGTGCAGCTCATGTAGGAGCAGCGGGCGAGGCACTCGCTATGGCGAGCCTTTACTCCGGCTTGGTGGTCCCTCCATTGGATGTTTGCTGCTTCGGCGCCCAAAAGTGCGACTAATTCGGCTGGCGCGCCCTTCTCTTGGTCCTTTGGTTTTTTAATCGGCTTGCGGTGTTTCTCTACGTAGAGTTCGGGAGGAGGTTTGTTAAAGAAGGATCTCATCGTAAATTGGATAACGTGGCCTAATCCCCTCCCGCCTTGTGTCATTAAAATTCCAATACGTGTAGAGGATGGCACTCACAGATCAGCTTGGTCCGGAGTATCATGATCTCAGCCAGGGCGATTTTCTCTTCCTCGGAGTCATTCAGCTTGCTCTGCGCCGCAGCCCAGGCATCCCACCCCGCGTGGGGGACGAATATGGGCTTGCTGGGAATGAACGAGGCGTCCTCCAGCAGCACGGAATTCAGTAGGCCCAGGAAGAGTTTCCCGTCCAACCGAAGGCGTCTCAGTGACAGCTCAGGACAATAGTTGCGCGCCTCATTCAAATTGCGCGCCTTGGAACACACGGCGGCCATTGCTCCGAGGATATGCCTCCCGCGCACCTCTGAGCCCGCGTCCATCCATTTAACTTCGAAGGCATCGTGTGCGAAGTGGTCCAGTGCCTCGGCAGTGATGTTGCGCTGGATCGCGCAGGTGCCCCTCACCAAGCCGGGGTACCCGGCCAGCGTGCCTTCCAGGCCGCGGGGGATCTCCTGGATCACCTTCAACGCGTACTGGAAGAGATAGTCGTAGGGCCCGTTGGGGAAGGCGCGATGGCGTTTGAGGAATGCATCCCAAGCGTCGTTCCATTTCTCTGGGTCGCGGAGGGCGTCTTGGGCCATGGGTGGAAACTGCGGGTTGGGTGGCATGTTTTCGGGTTTGTGAGGCACGAATATATAAGTATTTCTGGGCAGTCGAGGCGAGATGATGGTGGATGCAAACTTGAAAGTTGAAGTTGGCGCCAAACATCATTTTCCTTATCCAGAACTCTCACCATCATCTTGGCCTCGCTCGTCTACATGTACTTCTACTCCCTTCTGGATAACGAGGCTCCGAGTCTCAAACTGCTGTACCTTTTCATTGCGCTATCCCATTTCAGAATCAAAGGCACATCAAAAATTGTGTCGACCGCTTCCAAGTCGGCACCTTGCACCTCTTGAGCCCTTGGCGAGCGCGCACTGTCACTGCTTACCTGAATGGCCACAGGGCAGAGTCTGATCTTTGGCTGCGGGTACTGGTGGATATTCTGCAGAGGCTGTTGCAAGTCACGGTTATTACTTGCCTCTGAGCTCAATCTTTTTCCACGACCTCAGCGACACGCAGCTGGTGGATCACGGAGGCTTGGTTACAACTTACAACTGTCCGGTTGGAACCTTTCTCTATATCACTGTCTAACCTGCCTTCCACCGCCCCTCCGGATTATAAAGCCCATTTTGAATATGTACATTGTAGATCTACGAAATCTCATTTAGCTATTCAAGCGGTCTTTTCTACTCTTCGGACTACTGACGTCCGTGTCCATGTTCAAGAGACTTCAATCTCGATATCAATGTCCTAACAATTCCGGCTTCTCACCCTTTCTGCTCCCTTCCGAGTACCCGCAAACCATCGTCAACTTGTCTAGGCCTTCGTGTCGGTCGTACTGGTCCTGCGCCGAAAAGCCTTTGTGACACGACGGAGTCGAGGCAGGAACAGCTCGTTGTGGATCCCCTCTTCTTTCACATTGAAGCTCTCCGTAAACGTGGCGCACCCCGCGACAGTGCATATGAAGGCCACTTCCGGGCGGGTTGGTCGTGCGCGGGTGCACCGCAGTCAGGTGCTGCCTCGGCATCAGAATCGGGGATACGGGGAGGTCAGCACCGCCCGCCAACAGGGACGCCTGGGGGCTGCGGTACGGAGGCAGCTGCGGGGACGACGCCATCCACGCCTGCGACCCCTCGCCGACTCCGCCTTGCTCTTTATACACTGTCCCATCCGATACATAAGCCGAGTCATGGGGATCGGGTTGGTTTTCCGTGAAGTTCGGGTCGAGGAGACCTTCTCTAGAGTCCCCATGGTCTTGATCTGCGGACATATGCTCAGGGACCCTTAGGTTATCAGACGGCTCCTCCATAGTGATGCGACCGTGATCTTGACATTGTTCTTCTGTCATCGCCGCGTTGTCCATCGACGCGCTTGTATGCGATTTAGTTGCCAGAAACACGGCACCTGTAGTTCACTCAATTTTTGAAGACGTATTGACGTCGAAAACCAACCATCCTCTTCCATTATCTCGAAGCGGTCAAATATGGCTCGCTGCCATTCTCCGGAAGCTTGTCCCGTAGGTCGTGCACCATCCTTATTATGTTTAGAAGATGAGATACAGGGAAACCAATGAAACTTACGTCTCTGAAGACATCGCGCCAATCGTCGTCGTGAGTTATTACAATTTTTGCCTGGGGAGCCTGATGGGTGGTTAGCCACGAGAGCGGGTGTATATAAACAAGCAGTACCTCGCGGAGAATATGCTCATGAATTATTTGCGAAGGGTGGATGATCTCGAAAGAAATTAACAAGATGCCGATTGATCAAGTTATCGTTATTTCGTACCTTGGGAATGGGAGAGGCATCGGCTACCATACCTGGAATAACATCGCCGCCACCAGGAGCAGGAGCTCTCCCACTGTATTGCCTTCCCCCGCCGTATGTGCTACTTCCGAAGAAGAAAGACAGACCGAACAGTGAAGATCCTTGGGACCCATATGGCACGAAACCGCGACCCGACCTTTCCTGGAATGTTGAGTCCACTGGCTGGCAAACTTCGGACCCAAAAAGCTTTCCCCAGATTCCTTCGCAGACGGAAATCGCAAATGCGTGGATGAAGGTTGTCTGATTTAGAGGAGTTCCATCGCCCGGCGAATCGGCATGCTTGCGGCGGCAATGGGTACCGTGCCAACGTTATCTGTAGCGATTAGCTGCGTCTGCTGTCGGTCTAAATCCGAGCTGAAAGCTCGGGACGTCTTGGAAGAAGGCCATGCCCCATGATTCAGCCTTTTCCCATCCGGTGACTAGAAAGAGGTTTCCGTTCACTAGTCCACGTCCTCTCGTTTCATTGACGTATTTATACCAGCTTTCGGCATGTTTCGCTGCATGTCGTCGCATGCTTCCCAGGTTTTCGAGCTTCTCCAGGTGTGAACCATGTGGGAGAGCCAAAACAGCGCCACCCGGTCCTCGACAATGGAAAGCGAATTCTCCGCCCGGAAATCTGTGCATAGACAGACAGATGTATATTTTGGCACCGATATTATAATGCGTAGGACTTACTCGGAAAATCCACCGTTAATCGCATTAACAGAAGGGCTGCAGACGTAATTCCCAGGATTAAAATTGTAGTGCGCGACGTCGACTGGGTCGTAAGGTGTTAATGGAACAAAATCTTCGTGAATATTGGCATTGATGCGATGATCTGCTGGGAGATAGATGTTGAAGAAGAAGTCAAAACTTCCTTCTGGTGTGATTCGGCCGACGTCACCGATAGCAACGCCTGTTTTTTGGTACTCTGCGGTAAGGTTAACTTGCGGGCCAGGGACGTACAACGGGGTTCCTCGGCCCTGGCGTAGTAACTGGCTGCAATAATTCCCGCTCTCCGAGTAAACTGGAGCGGGAGATAAAGGCGTGTTGGGAACGATCTGAAGATGACATGAGATAATGGGGCGGGGAGGAGGGCGTCGCAGTAGAACACACTGTCTGAGGTGGCTGCTGGGATCCCAATAGGACTGTACCCGCAGTTGTGGGTTGGGGGACCATTGATTGTATGTTCACGTTCCCCTGCACACTCATGAATTGCGATCCGTGTACGCCAAATCCAGTGGCATTGTGAAACATCTCGCCCGGAGAAGCACTGCGGAAAAAGAATGAACCCCACAGCGGTTTAGGGCCACATGGACTGACCTTTGGGTAACCGCAATTTTTGAGGGACCGGCGGACGGATTAACATCTTCCATATGCATGCGCAATCGACTTGGAAAGAAAGAAAGGCGGCCAGCTCATCATGATATGTGCACGGGACACGACACCGTAGCAACGGAATATGGGAATTCTATGGCGATGCGGCCGTCTTCTTCAAAGATGTCTGAGGGTGCGGTGGATGCTAATTAAAAGGGCATCATGATGATCATGGTTAACTCGAGTTAAGTTAAATTACACCAGCGCAGTCGTTTGGTGTGTCAAGTAACTCAATCCTTGGGACGAATCCGAATTCAGCTTTCGAATCAGCAGTAGTTGCGACCGTTTCAGTATGGCCACTGGCCGCCAGTGGCGCCGGATTAATATTGAAGGCCGAAGCCCGGTGGGCGGACCAGGACGGTGGCATTCTCCCTAGCACCTAGTAACAATGAAATCTGGGACCAGGTATCGCTTGGGGCTAGTACTGGTCACAGTAGCCATGACCGTGGAACCAAGCCAAGTAGTTTCAAGACCGACACAGTTCAAGCCAAAAGTCGGAGGGAGGATGCGGTCTGCGTCACGGTGGTAACTGAGGTCGAATTCGGCCATCATTCGGCCTCTAGGGATCCCCACCGTACCGTATACGGTTACGACCGTAAGAATTACGGGTATTTACGGGTCCTAACCGGCCGTAACCGTAACCGTATTCACTCTCTTAGACTCGTGAAACCAGTCGGATCCCAAGCTCACCTCCAAATCCGAACAGCTACAACACGCAGGCAAAAAACAGTCATATCAGCAGATCAATGATGGTAACGGTCAGAAAGGCTCACTGAGATGATGAGTATTACATAAACCCGGTATTTCCGTGGCTATACCAAAGGTCGGGGCGGCCCGCACCGAGGGTGATCGGCAATATGAGCAGCCGTATCACTATCAGTCACTCTGAATTGGAAGGTACGTGTCAGAGAGCGCCTCAGTTTCAGTTGGCACAGAATTGCAACCACCCCCAGTCTCAGTAGCGGTTATACTGTGACGGAGGACATTTTCGGCCTTATTAAAATAATCAATTTGGCGGAGTGATCATGAGGCCTTGCCAGCGCGTGGGATGGCCGCTTAGCACTTATCTTTCTCCTCTTGCCACCACCGTCCATGGATGACGAGCCTCACTCGGATTCACAATTTAGGTCAGGAGAGTCAACCGTAATCAATTCGGGACCTGCCTCGTAAGCACCTGTATTGAGCAGGGTTGGTCGCATCCTCACGGCGCTTAATCGAGGTACGCGGGCGCCTTCTTCCCGAGCTCGCACCACTTCGTCGTCAATGGCGGCGTGTTCACGAACAATGTCACAAACCGGACCTCCCCCGCGAATCCCCCTGACGGTGAGTAGATTCGCTCTCCGTAGAAAACTTAATAATTCTAACGCCCGGGCCGTAGATTTTCGGCGGATCCCACTGGGAGATGTTGATTTGAGGAGGGAGATACGGATCAGCAGCGCTTCGGGTGTCGTTTATAAACGACCGGTGCGAGGGCCCGTGCGGCGGGTGTACTCGGGAAAAATTGACGGCAGAAAGTCTGATATGACTATCGCTCTGTACCAGGGGATAAATGCGGAACAGGTGCGCTATTCTTTCCGCCCCTGAATTGTGTGTTCACTGCGCATCGTAGGAATGGCGGCAGGATCTTTCACGATATTCAGGACTTCGGTGAGTCCCCGCGACACTCGTTCGATGATTCTCGTAACCTCGAGTCTCAGGCATCCCAACTTTGTTCAGATCTTCGCTGTGGCGGTTTCGGCCGGTATTCATAGTATTATAGCCCATGGTGGTTCGTTCGTCTTCTGGTTCTAATGTGGCGCGGAAAATAGGGCTTGACCTTTGATCTAGATCTCATCCCGTATTATGAATTTCTGAAACACCATCAGTACTCAAGTTTGTCGAGCATATATATTGTTGCGCGCACTGTATGTCCTCCTCCCAACTTTACGTGCAGGAATTGAGTTCCCGCAAGGAAACAGATTTCTGGGTAGGCATTCGGGAACCACATTGCGCAACTCTAACTCTCCCGCAGGATGCCAACCAATATTTTGAACACACGTTCCAGCGATCAATTGTGAGTCGCTGACTAAATCCTTACGCCTCCATATTCCTCATCACAGGTCGAAGTTGGACATCCAGGGCACCGATTGGATTCGCCGTTCCACTTGTCAGCTCTGCATAGACCTCGCACCCAGCGATCTCCCCAGAATGGACGTCGTTATTGCTCATCGGCGGGAGAGATCGAGACTTGATACCATAATACCCCTCGATTTGCCGGATTCGGAGACTGCGATTATTCACTCCATGGACCCATATCAATTCCACGAGCGCATTTATCACTCGATCCCACCGGCGCACGTTTTAAAGGCAGAGTGGAATTTGGGGGCAGTAATGTACTACCCTCTAGGTTCTCGACTCAAGGGCGCAGTTGAGATCGCATCAATGACAGATGCAGACACATATGTCCTTCCTTTGGGTACAGAAATGCATGGAGAAATCCTTGAGGATGGCTGGACCCGGTATTCTTTTTATGTTTGGACAATGGCCGGAGCTGACCACGTTCAATGTCGAAGGTACAACTCGTGTGATGTATACGATACTGCTCTCCATTTTTCTGTGGCACTAGAGGAACCGGATTCTTGGCTGTGCCAGGCGAATCACATCTTCAGTCGTCTCCAGATCACGTCGAACTACGAAGATTACGGTGCGTGTTCTAGGGTTCGAGCTGTCATTCATTGGGCACTAACATCGGGCAACAGCACTTGTATACCTCATTAACTGCAAGCTGAAAATTTCAGCACCAACGAACGACCCTCCGCAAGGTTATCTATTTGTCTCAAATCTAACAAATCCAATATCCTTCCGATGGCCAGAGGCGTACTGGTCACTCGATTCCTCCGGTGCCAACGATCTCACAATGCACCAGGCTATTCGTTTGGGGTTCCCGTCGATATCCTGGTCCAGGCGAGTGCGGATACGTTTCTGGGACGATGGTGTTTACGCCGCAGTGCGCAAGTTCCACGAGGAAAAGGGGTTTGATCCAGACAGCCAGGACCTTGTACGGCAGATGCGATATCCGTTGTTCCAGATTTCCGATGAATTATACGACGAGGAGTAGTTCCTTTTTATAAGTAGGCATGCTGTCATCGTGTCCTTCACATCGGCAACCACGAGAGGGACGAAAAATAAAACCAAAGACCGAGTAAAACAGCCCCAAATCCGCGCCAATCCCTTCACCACCCTCCTCATCATTTAAGGCATGTTCGCACGAGTGCGGGTCACCGCGATTAACTATGTGTTGGTTCCTCTGGGGGCAAGCGTTGTGTGCGGGACTGAATACCTCGGTGACCTGCACGTTGGGATTCGGAACGAGTCTGTTGAATAGCAAATAGCAGTTGCCCACCGTCTCACGTCGCCATTCAATATTGTAATGGATACTAGTAGCTACCTGTCGCGCTCGGTGTGGCAGGGTCATATGGCCGGCGTGTGGAAATTCAACCACACGCTGGTTTCAACGGCTTTTGCCTATTCCGATTTTTATTTTTAATTACATCATTGTTTGGACTGTAAATACTAACCCTGACCCACCTCTTTGGAGCTTTGCCTCAATCATCAACACAGGTGCAATCACTCGTGCCGCTCGTAATCACTCCGTATAGCAAACACCGTGCCGCACTGGGGCCAGTTGCAGCAGATTGGCTTCAAGTTGTCTGAGGTGTGATGCTGTACTATGTGCGCCTTCAGAAGGAAGGCCCGCGAGAATCTGTTCTCGCAGCCCAGGTTTAGACACATGAACATCTGCTGCTTCGAGCGCCTCATGGTGTTTTTCCTGCTCCCGCTGATTTGCATTGTTGTGGCATGCTACTCCGACGCAACTGCGCTCTGGCGACCAGGTAACCGCGACCTACAATCGACCGTCCATTCTAACGCCCATCGGATGACTCACCAACGTCAGACTCGGGGCGGGACTGCAATCTCTCTGTCTACTGGTGGACCTTCTCACCGGCGGTCATGGCTTGGCCAACGGCCAGGCCGAAAATACGTACTGTCTTTCATTTTTTTTCTTGGGAACCAGATTTTACGATTTTCCGTCCACCTCCGAGCTACCGCCAATCCGAGAGCCCTATTCTATCACTGCGCTGCTCCCATGAGGTCCCCACCCTGCTTCTCCCGCCCATACATCGAACCCCGCGGCGTGTTCCGCTCTACTTTCCTACTCGGTCGTCCATTCCCCACACTCATTAACCCATTTCTGTCCGTCTCTCGCGCACAGAAGTAAGCTCGCCTTCGTCAGCCAACGCTCAATTCATCGGAGACTTCGGAAATGAGCAGGGGTCGAGCCTAACATCGGCATTCATCCAGCCGTTGTTCAATTCAGTCTGTGGTAAATGGGGATGGTTCCTCCCAGGGCAAGTGCAGGGAATGTACAAGGTGAGTCAGAGCCATCACGGCGATCTCGCAGTCGAACTCGTGTCGTTGATTCTTGAAAAGGCTGGAGGCTCTGAGGCGCCCACAAAGGACTCCGGAGGCATTTCCGCCGGGCAGGCTCTACGGTTAAACGGATGAAGGGTGCGCCCATATTATTGCTTTCTAGGTAATGGGCCAACCTCAGGTCCGCCGTGGAATTAGGGCTGACTTTAAATTGGGGTTTTCGATGCGCTTCTTGGCTGGCCGAAGTTTCGGGGTTCTTGGCTTTTTGCGGCCCGCGGACGAGCCAAGGGCACGCTCGTTGTACACACATTTTGATTCTTGAACATCAAAATTCAGATGATCAGCTAGGTCCGCGTATTGGGGTCGGTATCATCCAGTGGGTGGTTGAGAAAACTCAAATCGAACCGAATAAATGCGGAGGTTTTTTGTGATTGAACATTCAGCCGAGTTTTCCGTTGCATACACCTGCGCCTTGGAAATACATTTTACCCCTTCGTTCTTTTCCACGATTGATGAGAAAATAGCTCGCCCAATCACAACCAAGCTTGGCGCATTTGTTCCAGGTTGATCATGACAAGAAGAAGCCAACAAACCAACACGTCAAATGTCGATCAATGTCAGTTAGACGAATCTTGATTGTTCTAATCTAATCCAAATCGTGCGCTCGGAGTGACATGGCAGATTCCGAGTTCGGACGGGGCCTCTGGCGGAGTGACATGTGCTTGCGCGCCATGAGGCCCAGGGTCGTTAACGCGCGTTGGTATTCATCGCGGGAGGCCATCAGCCTGTGGCGGAGATTGTTGGAAAGTGAATACAACCACGCGTTCTTCGTTCGATTGCCGAACTTATTCATACTTCGTGTGAAGGAAAATGAACGGACAGCGGCAGTCCAGTGGCTGAACATTCCGCTTGTTTGGCGCTTTTTCGGCCCGTGCGTGCGGATTATTCCACCATTGGGCTGCTAGTGATAATCATCATCCTCCAAGACGATTGGTTGGGAGGAGGTCGTATTTCGGTCGCGATTAATATTGCTACCTCACGGCGAGTACTGAACTCAAACGAAACTCGGGGAGGTTCTGGATTTTTATTTGCCCGAAGAAATTTCCACTGGTACCGGCCACACTGGACGTGGGGTTTCCGAAACGCGCCGTAGGCATGTAACGAGCCTCCGATGATCTGAATCAAGAAACGAACCAGCTAGTAAACAAATTTATCTTGTTCTAGTCACAGTCAAGCCAGGCGTAGTCTCTCGCAGACAGATTCACTTCAACGTGTGTGAACTCGTACCTCATTATGTTGAAAGCTAGACAGGTTTCGAGCGGAGCTTTTAGCTGAGCGGGGATCGCCTTCCAGCCCAACTCAGTTGACTTCGTTTGACAGGCAGGTACCATCTAACTTACTTCCAGCGCTTCAATTCCTTGACCGTTCGGTCGTCTTCCAGTCCAAATTGAAAGGCGGGTGAATCGCAGAGCAGTTAGCGGGAAGGAAGAGAAAGGCGAGGATAGGGAGCTTCGGAGACAGCGCGGGAGGCCGTGTGGACGCGCTTAAATCGTAGATTCCAGAAGTAGAGATCGCGTCACTTGAACAGTCGAAAACTCAACCAACCAAAACAATCCACTCCTCGATTCGCTTTGCCTTGCCTCGCCACGCTGCCGCGCCCGCTCCACAACATTACCGGGTCCAATTTCAGCTTCAATCTCAATCTCGGCACCCGGATATCTACATATCTCTTACTCATTGTCGGCGTCCCGTCGGTTTCGGTTTCTTGAACTTGGATATGAAGCATGATCAGGAGGAAGACATACTTCGCTGATTGCGTGTGGTTGAATCAGGATCAACATCCGGGGATCCACATCAAGGTCGAATCAGTCAAATTACAGCTTGGTTTAAACTTTGTTCCCCGGCGGTGCGATGTTCGTTGGTCCGTTGACGCGTGGTCGGTTGACGTGCATAAGTCGAGGAGGAGGATTCAGAGAGGCGGTGGCGTGCAGTTGAGGTTGAGATTGAGGATGCAAGACATGTGCAGGAATTTGATGGGGATTTGCGTCGGGAGCAGCTGCAGATCACGGGAAGGCACGCTGGAATTCGACGATCATCGACTCCATGCCATCGATCCAGGCACGAGAAAGCTTCCGTCAGAACAGAAATATCTGATTTCGACTCGGCTGGCGGAGAAGACGGACCGGCGTGGTGGAAATTAAGATATGTGAACGGAACAGCGCATTCATGGTTCGATTGTTGATTTTTCCTTCATACTTCGCGACAGGGGGGACGAGAGAATTTTTGGGGCCAGCCACAGTCCGTGGTTCAATCACTTATGGAACGGAGCTTTTTGGCCTGTCTGCCCCATTATTCCACAACTGCGAGTGGTTGATGATAATCATCGAAAGCGATAGGTCGGGAGGATCCAGAGGTTGTATTTTAGTTTTGACTCCCGATTATTATTGTTTGCTCTCGAAGAGCTACTAGCACCGGGGGTGGTATTTCGAACACGCGGTAAGCATGCGTCTCTCCAGGGGACCAAGATCAGGACGGGAAACGGACTGATGAACGAATTTATCGTGTTCCAGTCGCAGTCAAGCTAGGCAGGCTTCGAGTGGAGCTTTTAGTTAAACGGGGACCGCCTTCCAGTCCAAATCAGTTGACCTCTTTTGACAGGCAGCCGCCATCTCTACTTCCAGCGCTTCACTTCCTTGACTGATCGATCGTGTTCCAGTCCAAGTTGAAAGGCGGGTGAGTGACAGAACAGGTAGCAGGAAGGAAGAGATAGACAAGGATAGGGAGCCTCGGAGACGGGGCGGTAGGTCGTGTGGACGGCCTTCAATCATAAAGTCTATGAGCTTGAGTATTCTCCGGTCGAGAATAGATTACATAGACGGAGGTCGGGGCGAAATACAGCCAGTACCCATAGAGATCGCTTCGCTTTAATGGTTGGAAACTAACCAAAGCCCTCTAAGCTCCACGACGCAACCTCAACTTCAATCTTAGCACCCGCACCCGTTCGTATTGTCGGGCTCCCGGTCATTGGGGTCCGGGTTCGGTGTGGAGCCGAGCTTGATTTGCGGCGGGAAAGATGTGATTGCGTATGATTGAATCAGAATCAACATTACATAGCTCCCCTCCGCCAGGCTTTTGAATCGGAACTTTGTTCCTCGTTCGTGTGATGTTGATTGGTGCATCGGCGCGTGGTCGGTTCATGTGCATAAGTGATGGCGCGCAGTTGAGGTCGAGATTGAGGGCGCAAGACATGTGTAGGGACTTGGATACTCATGCTTCGAAATCCAGGCACCTCGACGACTCGCAGATCACATTATCCCATGGTCTCGGGATTTGCGTCGGGAGCAGCTGTAGATCCCGGGAAGGCACATTGAATTTCGACCATCATTGACTCCACGCCATGGCTCCAGGCACGAGAAGCTTCTGTCCGTGGAAGTAGAGTATTTTGATTTCGGCCCAGCCGGTGAAGAAGAACCGGCGTGTCGGAAAGCTTGCATGCAATTGTGACGGAACTACGCGACGCGTTCTTGGTTCGATTGTTGAACTTCTTCATATATACCGTGCGAAGGAAAATGGACAGCGGCAGTCCAGTGGTTGATCCACTCTTGGAACGGAGATTTTGACCTGTCTGTGCTGAATATTCCACAACCGCGAGTGGTTGATGATCCTCAAAAGCGATTGGTCCGGAGGTTGTATTTCAGTCGGGATTAATATTGTTACCTCACAAGTGCTGACGGTAAATTGAACGAGCGGGACGGTTCTCGATTGTTGTTATCATTCGCCCCAAGAACCACTGGCACTGGGCGTGGTGTCTCCGAAACGCGCTGTAAGCGAGACAATCAAGGAGTTAGAATTTAGATATCGTTTTCCAGCTACAGTACGGTCCAAACTGGCGCCGGCGTATAGGAGAGCAGGTGTCAAGCACTGGCGGCACTTCTGTGTGATTCAACCAACTTCGTTTCGAATTCTCAAATTCTAACGTCTGGCAGATTCGGATATCTTCGGGTAGGTACCAATGGAGTTGCGTATTAGATTAGATTATGATCTCCTCCGGCGGTTCGGTTCTTTGACTGACTGATCATGACTAGTCATGACTGTTCGATCGTGTTCCAGTCAAATTAAGTTGAACTTGGCCGGCCCGGGTGAATGACAGACAGCGGGCAGTGGGCGGGACAGCGAGACGGAGAGGGGAGACGGGAGGGTTGCGACGTGGTCCTGATTTAATTTTGTGTGTCGAAAAGTTTTGAATGATGGCGAGCCGGCGAGCCGCTGCCAATGTTCAAGTTGGTTCTGAATCTTAATAGGTTCTGAACTTGAACAAACATTCTCCTGCGTTCCAAATTCCCAAAATAAAACTTCCAACTAGCCCCCGCCTCCCTCGAGCTCCACAATATTATATACATACCGGGTCCAATTTCAACGAGTTCAATAGAGAATTCAATCTCAGCACCCGTGGTCGTTCGGATATCTACACCCGTACCTGTTGTCGGCCTCCCGGTCAGTTTCGGGTTTGGGTTCGGGTTCGGTTCGGGCGTAGGATCTTTGTTCCGGTCAGAAAGATTGCGTGAGTAGTGCTTCAAGTACTGATTGCGTGCGGCTCAATCAGCATCAGCATCAATCAGGATTAACATCGAGTATGTCTACATAACTTTGTTCGGAACTATAAGTATCCTGTTTCCTGTCGGTGCGGTGCGGTGTTGGTTGCGGTCTGTTGGTCCGTCGGCGCGTGGGTGGCGCGCAGTTGAGGTAGTAGTGTCATACATAAGTACTACCTTCGGCGCCGGCTTATCATGATTAGCACGGTATACCTCCCTCCCGGGCTGGCAGGTGTCTGATAGATGGGATTTGCGTCGAGCTGCGGATCATACAAAGGCACGGAGATGATCGACTGCACAACTTGCCAGTGGAGCATCGCTCCAGGCACGAGGAAGTAGTATACTGAATCTGTATCTCGACTCACCTGTGCGAATGACTCGTTCTTACACGAGAAAATATCTTCCGATCTTCGTCGGCTTCCCGTCGACGCCGTCTTTGCAGCATACCCGCTGAGTTGCGTATGCACGACCGCGAAGCATTCCACCCGTCCATCCGTCCGTCCGTCTACTTTGGGCTTTCCACGCGCGCGGCGTCCCAAAAAGGATACATACTCCTCGGCCTCGGTAACTCAGAGCTAGATACCTAAGATAGTGTCAATATTAATGATGGTCGGTACCCATGCAGTCTCGGGATTTGCGTCGGGGCAGATCACGGACAGGTGCGTTGAATATTAATTTCGGAGACAGAGACGATCATCGTGCAACTTCTCCGCGAGTTCGCCTATAGTACATACACGCCAACGAGCCATCGCTCCAGGCACGACGAGGAAGTAGTATATATACTGAATCTGTATCTCGACTCACCTGTGCGAATGACTCGTTCTTGCACGAGAAGATATATATCTTCCGATCTTCGTCGGGTTCCCGTCGTCGCCGTCTTTGCATGCCCACTGAGTTGCATACGACCGGGAAGCATTCCACCTTTCCTCAGGATTTGCGTCGGGCAGATCACGGACGGGCGCGTTGAATATTAATTTCGGAGACAGAGACGATCATCGTGCAACTTCTCCACAAGTTCGCCTGCATACACGCCAACGAGCCATCGCTCCAGGCACGACGAGGAAGTAGTATATATACTGAATCTGTATCTCGACTCACCTGTGCGAATGACTCGTTCTTGCACGAGAAAATGTCGATATCTTCCGATCTTCGTCGGCTTCCCGTCGTCGCCGTCTTTGCATGCCCGCTGAGTTGCATACGACCGGGAAGCATTCCACCAAAACGTGGGACGGCGCTCGATAAAAGTCTGGCAGGTGAAATTAATAGGTGATATATACCGTGACGGCCGGGATTTAGAGAAATTTACCAAGCTTGAAGTTGGGCTCGGAGGTAGGCGAGAAAAACATACGAGGACGGACTATTTCCCGGCCGACTCGGACGGAAAGTTCTCGCACATGTACAATATTCGAAAAAGGAAAGGTCTGAGGACTTAAGGATCGGTGGTTGGATGTCGATGTCCGAGACTCCGAGCCCCGCGCCCAGTCCCAAGTGGGCGTCGGTATTTTCGTGTCGAGGCGCCCGTGGAGTGGTCGGGTTTCTCGGCGTATAGGACATTCGAAGAAGAAGGACGAAAACGACTAGGGAGAACACAGTAGTTGTGCTAATACCATGCTGCTGCGGGGATTATAAATATTTTTGGGTGATGTTTGGGACCTCGTCCGCGGTGATGGGTGAGATCAACGCCGACATACAAAGTTTGATTCAACTGCAATTGGGTGGGAGGAATGCAGGATTAGATCCGCGTCGATACGCGTACGGCAGCGAACATCAACGACGGCAGGGTGGTTAACCGGAGGCAACGATTCCATCCGGTCGACGAGGCGAGATAGATGAGTTTCAGCTGCGAAAGATTGGATTGAATGATGTGATAACTTGACGAAACGAAACAAGAGACGGAGGGTGCACTGCCCCTCACATCGCTATCTAAAGTGGTCGGGGCTGTGTTGCGGGGTGGTCAAGGCTGTGTGCGAGGTTGAGTAGAGTCTGTAGGTTAATGCAAAAGCACTTTAGAGTAATGAATTTTATTGAGCATTAGAGGGCAGGGTGATGGTTGCCGGACGGGAAGTGCATCCAGATCTGGGATTGATGTTTCAGGAGACTAGAAAACAGCGGCACACACAGACAACTTTCCCTTCAGACTGTCACTACACCGCCCTCTCCTTCTTCTCTGAGCGAGGCAGTACATCGCATACGATGCATCAGGACCAGGACTATATAGCCGAGGGGGACTTTCAGCCAGGCGGGTCCCCCGACAACGAATTCCGCATCCAGCTAGACCCCCACGACGACGATCCCGCCGTCGCCTCCTACAACGTCCTGGGCAGCCCCGCATTCCCCCACACGCCCTCCTACAACGGCTCCTACCACAACTCGCCCTACTCAAACCACTCCGAGCTCAGCTTCTCCGGCGATCCCACCCAAGACTCGTTCGCGCTGTTTGACGACGAGCCCGGCCAGCAGCAGGGCCGCGACGGGTACGACCCCGCGGAATACGACGCCCCCCAGGCCGGTGGCGGGCTGCTGATGTTCAACGATAGCGACTACATGTCTGGGCCCGGCCCGTACGTCTCCTCCGTCCCCGTGGGCCCCGCCCCCGACCGCCACCGCTCGTACGACTACAGCTCGCCCAACTCGAGCGACGGCGGCGAGGAGCAGCAGGTGCATCAGCAGCGGCACCAGAGCCGGAGCAGGGCGTCCTCGATCGCCTCCAACCACCACCAGCAACCCCAGTCGTCGCCGAGGATGAACGTCGCGCAGGCGTTCGACAACATGACCTTCCGCTCGCCCAACTGGGGCACCGAGCCGCTGCCCCTCCCGCGCTCGCCGCGCGCCGCCTCCCCGCACATGCAGCAGCAGCAGAAACCCCAATCGCCCCCGCGCTTACTCATGCCCGACGACAACTCGGGGCCAAGCAACTTCGACCCCCCCACCATCAACGCGCCTGAGGGCGATGGCCTTGGCGCCGGTCCAAGGCTGCACATCGTCCCTGCTACCCCCGTCAGTGGAGGCGGCGCGGCGGGCGGCGCGGGCGTGCCGGGGTTCCAGGAGACGTTGCATCAGGGTGAGTTTTTGTTTTATTTTATTTTTTGGGGAATGCGTTCTGCGTTGGGCGTCTCTTTTTTTCCTCATCACCACATGGCGGATGCGCCCCGATAAGCTCGGATCGTATGCTAACGCCCGTTTTTTTTTATTAGTCACCGAGCAGCAAGACGAGTACCGTGCTGAGCAGCAACAATTAAACGCATACGACCCCCCCGCGCCCGCGCAACCGAGCGGCCACAGGCGCACCGGCTCCAATGCCTCCGTGCACTCCAACTCCAACTCCCCCTTCCTCTTCCCCTCGAACATGCTCCCCGGGCCCGGCCCGCGCCCGCGCAGTGCGTCGGACCACGCGCTCGAGCCGCCGAACAGCTTCATCGGGCAGATGGGCAACATCGGGAGCGCGCTGGACGACAGCATGGGGGACGTCATCCTCCCGCCGCAGGGGCAGCACCGGCGCTACGACTCGGGCGGGGGGAGCCTCAGCCCGAGCCCGCACCGGAGCTCGTTTGGCGGCGCGGGGGGCGGGGGGTACGCGCAGGCGCCCGGGTCGGCGGGGCTGGACAACGGGTTTTTGAGCCCGGATTTGGGGATGGGGTTCGGGGGCTTTGGGGGCGGCGGGCTGGGGCTGGGGCTGGGGCCGGGCGGGGGCGGGGCCGTGGGGCTGCGGCGCGCAAAGTCGGACGCGGCGGGGCGGGGGCATGTCAGGCAGAGCCGGAGCGAGGACATCCGCGGCACGGGCACCTCGGGGACGATGTTCCCCAGCGAGGACTTTATGCGCGGCGGCGGGGGGCACGGGCAGTTTTTGAGCCCCGTGGAGCCGCCTCCGGCGATCCGGAGCGGGGGGCAGGGCGCGCGGGGGTACCACCACCGGAGCGCGAGCGGCGGGTCGGTGCGCAGCGAGCGGGGCGGGATGGGCGGGCACGGGCACGGGGAGTGGAGCGCGGCGAGCTCGACGCGCGTGTCGCCGTACCCGTCGCCGAACGTCTCGCCCTCGCCGCACTACGCCGACCTGCCCGACCCCAACGCGCCGTTCGGGCCCGGCTCCTCTTTCGGCCCCGGCGGCAGCGCGTTCAACAACGACGGGAACTCGCCGCCGATCGTGGTGTCGAAGCAGAACGTGACGACGCTGCGCACGAGCAAGGCGTCGCACAACCGGCGCAAGCAGGAGGCGACCTTCGTGTGTCCCGTGCCGAACTGCGGGAGCACGTTTACGAGGAGCTTTAACTTGAAGGGGCATATACGGAGCCATAATGAGGAGAAGCCGTTTGTGTGCAAGTGGCCTGGGTGTGGCAAGGGGTGAGTGGCGTTTTTTCGTTTTTGGTTCCTTGATTCGCTTTTCCTCGATGAGGGGAACCTCGAGCGTTTGGGGCGAAGCGGCTTTTTTTTTCGAATTTTACGAATTTTGTTGAGCCTACGCTAATGATAATTTTCTTCGCCCCGCAGGTTCGCGCGGCAGCACGACTGCAAGCGGCACGAGCAGCTGCACACGAATTACCGGCCGTTTGTGTGTGGGGGCGGGGAGAGCGGCGCGGGCGGGTGCGGGAAGATGTTTGCGCGGATGGATGCGCTGAATCGGCATTGTGAGTTTTGCGCTCTCTCCTCTGCTCTTCTTTTATACTGATGCGTGTCGTTTTTGCAGTACGCTCCGAAGGCGGTGCCGAGTGCCAGCGCACGCTCGAGGCGAACGGGCGCCTGCCCGATTTCTCGGGGGGCGGACTCATGCCGGAGGCCGGGGGCGGTAGGGCGCGGTCGTACAGTACGGGGTCGACGGGCGGGGAGGGGCCGCCGCAGCTGAGGATGGGCGGGGGCGGGATGGGGGTGCCGAAGACGGAGGATCCGTGGGCGAATATGAACGGGGTGGCGTTGTAGGCCTCTCTCGCCCCGGCGTAGCGCTGCAGCAAGCCTCGCCTCGCCTCCCTCCGTCGTCCTCTCCGCCTCATCGTTGCCCCCCCTCCGCCACGCCGCCTTAGCTCCGCCTTACCTCCACCGAAGACGGAGTATGAGCGGCGTGCTCTGACGACGCCCTCAGTCCCTCCCCTCCGTCCGTCTCCCCAGCTCGTCTCGCTGTCCATCCCCCTCGTCTCCACATCGCCTCCGTCAATCGACCCATCGCTCTGCTCGCGTCCTCTACTGCTATGTGATACATATCTCCCGCCTTCCCCGTGCTCCCTCGGTCTCTCCTTGCCCCAGTCGATCTGCCCTTCCCCCGGTCCCACTCGCTCGCTGCTACACTCAATCTCTCTATGCGCCCTCGTCTCGTCTTGTCCTGTATCCCATACTCTTTCTTCTCCTCTACTCTACTCGATTTCCCTCGCACATCTCCCCGGACATTATCCTCGTCGTTTTCTTTGCACCCACACTTGCAGTTATACAATATCAGACCTTGCTTCCGTTTCATGATTCTTCATGCTTTTTTCTTCTTACGGGGTTTATTTTTTTTGTTCATCCTTTTTCTTCTTGACTATCTATTTTTTGTTGTACGACCGACCCGACTTGACGTTCTCTTGGATATGGATATGGATATGGATGCATGTGTTTTTTCTCCCCCTTCCTCCTCCTCTACCTCCTCTCTCCTCCCTCTTCCTTTCCGTTACTGCCCCCCGCGCCGCTCTCCCCCGCACCGTCCTTGCCTTTCTCTCCCTCCGGTCTCCTTGTTTGTAGCTACATATTCAAATTTCAGAAGAGAAGAGAAGAAAAAGACGCAGCAGCAGTTTTTTGTTTTGTAGTACTTATTGTGTATAGTGGTCTGGTTTCTGGTCCGGGATGAATAGATGTTTATAATAATCCCACATTTTAGCTAGGCTGTGAAAGGAGGGACATGAGAGGGGGAAAGGAGAGAAGGTGGAGAGTATTGCCGGATTTGGCAATGGGATGACCTAATTGGGATTTAGCCGCATGCGGCGGTAAGCGAGATTCCCAGCACGTCGGTTAGTCGCGTCGCGTCGCATAAAAGTAAATTGAAGCCAACGTGCGTCTTTACTGGACAGATGACATTTTCGAGTCAGTTGAAGTTATGTGCGTGGAGGAAGGCGTGATTAGGGTACGCAACGCTGCGAGAATTTAACCGAACTGGGAGGCCGCGTTCGACATGTACAGTTTGCGGTCGTGCGGGCCGTCCGTAAAAGCCGAAAGGATTTCGAGTCGTGACCGCGACTCCCGTTCAACAATCGAGGCCCAACGCTCATGATCGGGTGCGACCCGCAATCGCTGATGATCTGATTGTGCTTCGCAGCATGCCCACAACGTCCACGAAGACACCTCTGAAGAGGATGAATCAGACGCCATTCACCATACAAGAACTGGCCGACCTTTGTATTCCACTTCCTCCGTGTTTCGCAGCGCGATCTGAAGGCCTGCGCCTTGGTTTCCCGGTCTTGGCTGTGTCCCGCACAGTCTCAAATTTTCCGGGAAATCATCATTACCGCTGGGAACGTAGTATTCTCGCTCACACAAAGTGGGCACCCCAAGCCACCACGATGGTCACGACTGCAGCAGACACTCGAAACATCACCACATCTCATTCAACATATCCGAGACCTCTCTATTCGTATCGGCGCTAAGCCCAACGAAGAGCTGCTGTCGATCTGTAATTTCCCGTTTACACATCTCGAGCATGTTGGCAGTCACTGCGGCGAAGACTTCACTGCCCAGATTGCCCTTGCTTTTCAGCAATTGTTCAGTTTGCCTACCATTCGCTCCATCGAGCTGGGGGGGATGAAACCAACGGATTTTGCGAAAACATTCGAGCGCTGCTCGTCCGCAGTCAGGAAGCTCGAAGTTCGAGTTAATGGGGGACTGTCGTTTCCCGCCACACCAGAAAATTACACCGGAACACCAATCGAACTCGCCTCGTTAACATTCGCGAGTATCATGTCAATCGACCGCCCGCTCACAATACATCCCTTCAGTACGTCGAATCTCAAGGCGCTGCGACTTACGAGCATCCTCGGTATCACCTGGAACGACGTGGTACTAGGAATAAAAACAGTTGAAATCCTCAGCATGGTTGTCCAGGTATGCATACGCCGCTGGTGTTCCGTGGCGCCACCTCACATTTATGCAGAATGGGCTCCCCAGGAATGTACACTTCTCCCAACCGGTGAAGACCATTGCCACGAATCTGGACCTCTCCGCCCTTCCAAGACTTTCGGTCCTTCACATCAATAAGGGCGCATTCGATGATCCTACTGTTGAGGCGCAAATGATCAACGCACTCATTTCGACTATTCCATCCCAACACCAGATGCACAGTATCGTGCTCACACTGCCTACAGCGATCCCTGCCGTCTGGGAGGCGCTTGACCTCACACTGTCGCGCCTGCGCGTGTCAGTCGTCGAAATCCACGTGTTTCTTCATCGTGAAGAAGCACTTTTATGTTTTCCACGATTGAGTGCCAAAAATATCGTGCGCGCCCCCGCCTGTTCTTCATATTTATACTAACCAACCGTTTGGTGTACAGCTTCGCGTTGACTACAACCCTTATTGGTGGGAGGTAGGTTCCATTTTTCACGATCGTTTGTCTGGTAACCCCAATAATGTAACAGGATATCACTGCCGGGTTGTGATTTAGCCCTTCGATATACCCTAGTACAGTTGTCGGAAAAATCTTATTCGGCTTTAAACGGCTTTGAACGTGTTCAAAGCCGTTACATGGTCACATGCCCTAGCTGGCTTCCAACGCACAGTCCAGAATCACGCAACCATTCCCAAGCCAGGTCAAGGGGACCCAAGATCTGGCAGTCGATAATATTTGTAATGAATTCAATGTGATGGGGTGCACAAGCTGAAAAATATATATATATTGGACAAGAATATTAAGCTACACAGTATATATGAGTCGCAGCTAAGTATCAGGTATAAGCACAATGAACGACCAAGATGATAAGGTCGACGTACCAGGTAAACTATAGAAGCAACCCTGGATGTACATAGCATCAGTGGGGACTCAAAAAGGGAGAGCATACCTGAGCATCGTCGCCAATGAGTATGGGTGAGGAGTCAGAAAGTTAAGACGGGATTACTTACATATGCACTTGGGGAGCGGGAAGATTCTGAAATCAAAGGAATCAACACAAGTGATCGTCGTAGCGGCCAGCGCAAGTACCTCGAGCGAACGAGGGCGGGTGGGCCAAGACGATGGTGGGGTAAGGAAAGGAAGAAAGATGGAGACATTGTCACAGAGTTGAGGTCGATATATCCGCTCCATGGTAATGACATCATTTCGTTCCACTGCCCAATACGCGAAAAATTGCCGTTACACTTTCAAAAAATCTCACAAGCTCCACCTGACGTCGCTTGGGCATAGCCTGCAGTGAAAGCCGTAGAAAGTGGAGCGAAATTACCGCAAAAGGTAATTGATTGACAGGTGGAGGCGGGGAAGTTTTTGAAACTGGAGCACATCATTCGCGGGGCCTTAGTCTTTGGGGGGAGCAGGACGGCATGCATTACATTATGGATTGCATTGACGAGGACATGTATCTGCGAGTCAATAACCTGAATTAATATTTATTTTGTTCTTGCCTTTGTTCTTGAAGTTGTTAGGCTCAAAATGTGATACATACCTTGGAACGGCATGAGACGGCCTAGAACTTACACCGAGCCTTCGAACGGCTTGAGACTGGTGTGAAGTCGCTCCGCCGTGGCTTCGAAGTGGTCCGATGCCGTTCCAAGGTCACATGCTGGACCAAGCCGTTGCATGCTGACTGGCTTTTTTCCGACAGTGGCTTCACTGACGAAATAAGAAATTTTTGTTCCAGTTTCCCGTACGGCTGCTGAGATCTGGGATATGGAAACTAACGACGTGAACCGTGAACTTTGGAGAGTGACTTGCCGTCTAACCAAACCCACACACCAAAAAGTGACGGCCAGTAGTGCGGCCAGCGCTAACGATGATAGTATTAATAGCTACCTATGGTCGTTCATTGATGACCATGTTGTGTTCAAGTTGCCAGCCGCCCAGATTCACATCCTTCGAACCTCGGTATACAATATTGTCTAACTCTATTTTCCTCTCATTTGGTATACCAGATGAGAGAAAAAAATTGATAGGTAAGAGTCCTCAATACGTGTGGACAGATATCAATGATTGGCATGCTCTCTTGCCCAAACTACGCTGCTCATGCTTGGTTGAAACTACTCTTTCTACGCGCATTTCAGCAATACTTTGTATGGGGAAGAATGAATATAAAGGTCATCTGAATAGTGTTTAGGTTTCTAATTATTGATAGAGTTCATGGCAGTATAGAATCTCGCCACTCTCGGGGTAAGAATGGCACCCTCAGAGATAGCAGAGGAGAAAATAGCTAATATGATTCATGGATATTACTCATGACTGTTATTAGAGTGTCTATGAATATTTACATGGATTATGGTTGGGTGCTCATCTCAGCAGAACCAGCGGGATCTCGGAGGAAAGACCTCGAAATCTCGATTAAATTGTCTTTCCTTTGCCTTCAAGTATATATAATGGGTTGATAGTGCGGTATAACTCATTTCCTAGCTTTCTGCGGGTTCAGAGTGTACTCAGTGCCCTAACCTTGGAGAGGGAAGATAGGGGCCGTATTCCCGAATGCGGTAATACCGTTTTCTGCATCACTGATCAGTGATTTCCGGCGCGGTTGCCGACCACCAATGCAAAGGCTTTCTCTCGTCAACGACCAATTTCAAGCTTGATGCTCTGTCAAACCACCTGTATAAGCTTGTGCGCCTTACTGATCTCCACGACGCCGCCTCTCGTCCATTATGATCCTTCTTGTCCTGTTGTTTCTTGTCTGTTTTCGGGGCGGACACCATGAATGATCATCCAGGATGGCCTTGTGTCCTTCACGACATTTCACGCCATCTTCATTTCGCTCCATCTTCATTTGATACTCATTTTCCCAAGCCGAATCACTTATAGGGAGGCAGACCGAGGCAACGACGCGCCGACCGGCCAAATTGACGGGGGTGTGTTGGGCGCCTGAGCAGTGATCGTCACCTCCCTACGTACAGGTTTCGCACCGCCTCGACAACTCCCGTGTTGGCCCTATAGGACCTGATGGTGACCTGCACCCCTCTGCACCCTCACTTCGACTTCAAGTAGATTCGCATATCATGGAAGTCGATCATCCGTCCGCTGGAACGTCACGGGTTGCGGTGGCACAAAGGTGTGCAAGGCAGGAAACGGCTGTGGGTGAAAAATAACTCATTTTGTCCGCAGTGCTTCTCCAAGCCAAATGTTTCACCACGCAACCGACTTTGGTATACACGGAGGGCAATTCATGAGTGTGCAGGGCAATGTAAACATACAACCGACCCTCCCGCACCCCACGCCTCTATCGGCACAACACGGCCCTCACACAGTGTGTGCTGTGACAGTGTGGCTTCAATGTACTTCATAACATCGTTAGGCTGCCCCCAATAGGCCCTCACCACGCGCCGCAGTCTTTTCGGAGAGCGGAAATTATTGCAGGCAGCTCCTACGCCAGGGACGTGGGACCCCGTTGTACGTTCCCAGCCCTCAAGTCAATCTTCCTGCCGAGTACCGAAGGAGGGGCGTTGCCATAGGTGACGTCGGCCGAATCACACCGGAAGGAAGTTTCGACTTCTTCTTCAACATCTACCTCCCTGCAAGCCATCGTATCAACGCAAATATTCCAGAGGATTTTGTTTCATTGCCGCCTTATGATCCAATTGACGTCGCCCACTATAATTTTGGCCCTGGGAACTATGTATGCAGTCAGTCTGTTAATGAGATTAACCGCGACCTTCCAGAGTAAGTCCCGATGCGCTGTTATTTTGCCTGACTGAAATATTTTTCTGCGCAGATTTCCGGGCGGAGACTTTGTTTTCAACTGCGAGGGACCCGACGGCGCTGTTTTGACTCTACCTCACGGCGCAGACCTGGAGAAGCTCGAGAATCTGGAGAGCATGCGCCGGTATGCGGCGAAACATGCCGAAAGCTGGTACAAATACGTTAACGAAACAAGAGGACGCGGACTTGTCAACGGCAGCCTCTATCTTGTCACTGGGTGGGAAAAGGCTCAATCGTGGGGCATGGCATCTTACCGTGATGTTTCGCTTCAAAACGAATTCCAGATCATGTTTAGACCCACAGCGGGTGCAAATCATGGCCACAGATACCGCTGGCAAGGCCCCCACTGCCGCCGCAAACAGGCCGATTCGCCACCGGACGATGCAACCCCCCTCAATCAGACGACCTTCATCCACGCATTTGCTATTTCTGTCTGCGAAGGAATCTGGGAAAAGCTTTTTGGGGTTGAAATTTGTCAGCCAGCGGACTCGCCCACTGTCCAGGACAAGTTAGGTCGTGGTTTTATACCATACGGGTCCCGGGGATCTTCATTCGGGTGGTCTTTCTTCTTCGGAAGCGGTTACAGTGGGGGAAAGCACTACACCGGCCGAGCGGCCCTTGGTAAGGGTTTGATATCCGATGCCTCTCCCATTCCCAAGGTAGGGAAAGACATATCAACTTATCAACTTCCATCGGCAGCGTATTTATTGATCTCTTTTCTCAAGATCATACACCCATCACAAATAATCCACGAGCGTATTTTCCGCGAGGTACTGCTCATTTATATATACTTGTCCTTGGCCCTAAACCAATCACCAGGCTCCCCAGGCAAGAGTTGTAATAACTCACGACGATGATTGGCGCGATGTCTTCAGAGACGTAAGTTTTGCTGATTTTCATCTATTTCATCTTCTAAATATGATAAGGATGGGACGAGAACGGCGGGGGGAACTTGGGAAGTGCAGCAAGAAATATTTGATCGCTTCGAAATAATGGAAGAGGATGGTTAGTTGTTTCACCTTGACAAAATCCCACAAATTGATCGTATGCAGGTGCCGTGTTTCTGGTGGCTAAATCACATATGAACATGATGAAATACGACACAGCAATAACTGTAGAAGAGCAATGCGCAGATATTATCACAGATGCTCCGTCCGATAACGATATGGTTGCAGCGGCGTCAGATCAACATCACGACTGCGATACAGTTGAAAGCTTCTCTGGTGACCCCCAGCAGGACTCGATCGCGCCGTTTGACGACGAGCCTGGACAGCTCCAGGACTGCGACCCTGCGGAGTACGACACCCAGCAGGCGCCCTCTCTGCTCCTGTTCAACGAGAACGACAATGCCCGGGGACCGTGCGACTGCAGCTCGCCCTCGAGCAACGGTGGCGGCGAGAGCGACGGCGAGGACGGTCCCCACCAGCAAGGGCACAACCACCATAGTAGGAGGCGGACCTCGATCGCCTCCAACTACAACACCCACCGACCCCAGAGTTCGCCGCGCATGAACGTCGCGCAGGCCTTCGACAACATGACCTTCCGCTCGCCCAACTGGGGCACCGAGCGGCTCCCCCTCCCGCGCTCGCCGCGTGCCGCCTCTCCCTCGCTTTCCCATATGCCGCAGCAGCAGCAGCAGCAGAAACCGCAATCCCCCAGTGACTCAGGACCAAGCAGCCAGTTCGGCCCGCCGACGATCAACGCGCCCGAGGGCGATGCGCTCGGTGCAGGGCCGAGGTTGCACATCGTTCCTACCACACCCGTCAGTGGAGGGGGTGCGGCGGGCGGGACCGGCATGCCGGGGTGCCAGGAGACGTTACATCGAGGTAAGTTTATGTTTTAGTTTGTCCCCTTTTTTGTAGAGGGGGCGTTTTCGTTTTTTCCTCCTCCTGGATGGGCCCCGATAAGCTCGGATCGCATGCTAACGCGGCGTTTTTCTTCTTCAGTCACAGAGGAGCATGACGAGTACAGCGCTGAGAAGCAGCAATCTAACACCTACGACCCCGCGCCCGCCCAATCCCATGCATCGGGCCACCGCCGCACCGGCTCCAACGCCTCCGCCCATTCCAATGGCGGCGTCAACAACTCACCGTTCCTCTTCCCATCGAACATGCTCCCCCGTCCAAGGAGCGGTTCTGATCATGCGCTCGAGCCCCCGAATAATTTCATCGGGCAAATGAGCAATATCGGGAGCGCGCTGGATGATAGCATGGGGGATGTGATACTCCCGCCTCAAGGCCATGAGCATAAACGATATGGCTCGGGCGGAGACAGCCTTCCGCCCCCAATTTCTTTCGGAGGAGTGGGAGGGGGGTACGCGCAGGCGCAGGCAGCGGAATCGGTGGGGCTGGAAAATGAGATTTTGAGCCCGGATTGGAGGTTGGAGTTCGGCTTCGGTGGGGCCGGGGGCTTTGGTGGCGGGTTGGGGTCGAGCATAGACGGGGGCGGGGTGGGGCCGAAAAGGAGCAAGTCGAACGCGGCGGGGCGGGGGCATGTGCGGCGGAGTCGGAGCGAGGATATTCGCGGCTCGCAGCAGGGCACGGGGACGATGTTTCCCAACGAAGACTTCGTGGGCAACAGCAGACACGGGCAGTTCCTCTCGCCTGTGGCGCCGTCGCCAGCGATTTGGGGCGGGGGACAGGGGCAGAGGGGGCATCATTATCGGAGTGCGTTGAGCAGGGGGTCGGTGCGGCCGGAGCGGGGTGGGGGCGGGTTGGGCGGACACGGGCATGGGGAGTGGAGCGCGGCGAGCTCGACGTCGTATCCCTCGCCCAACGTGTCACCGTCGCCGCACTACACCGACCTGCCCGACCCCAACTCCTCTTTCGGCCCCTCCAACTCTTCCACCTCCTTCTCCAACGTATTCGCCGACCCGAACTCGCCGCCCATCGGCATCTCGAAGCAGAACGTCACGACGCTGCACACGAACAAGGCGTCACACAACCAGCGCAAGCAGGAGGCGACGTTTGTGTGCCCCGTGCCGAATTGTGGGAGCACGTTTACAAGGAGCTTTAATTTGAAGAGGCATATACGGAGCCATACCGAGGAGAAGTCGTTTATCTGCAAGTCGCCGGAGTGTGGGAAGGAGTGAGTGGTTTTCGTCCGCCTTAATTCCATCACTTCGCGTTTTTGTTCTCGCGACGTCGTTGAGCTGCGCTGTGGAGTTGATGCTAACTTGCTTTTGCGCAGGTTCGCACGGCAGCACGATTGCAAGCGCCACGAGCAGCTGCATACGAAGAAGTCTGCGAAGATGGATAGGCTGAACCAGAATTGTGAGCTCCTCTCCATTCTACTCCCCCCTTTTTTTTCACTTCACTCCTCTTTTTGCCTCCAGCGTATCTTGAAAATTGGGACGAGATGCTGATTTCACTTTCTTTCGCAGTACGCTCCGAAGGCGGTGCCGAGTCCCAGCGCACGCTCGAGGCAGACGAGCGCCTGCCCTATTTCTCGGGTCCCGGGCTCATGCCTGAGGGAGCAGGGGACGCTAGAGCACGCTCGCATAGCACTGGGTCGACGGACGGCAAGCCGCCACAGTCGAGGAAGGGCGTGGCCACAACGGAGGATCCGTGTACGAATATGAGCGGGGTGCCATTGTGAGGACGCATCCCTCTCCCGGCGTGAGCGTTGTGACCGCCAGGTGGCGGCGGGTTGGGCTGGGGCTGGGGGCGGGTGAGGCGGGGCCGTTGGGCTGAGGCGCGCAAAGTCGGACGCGGCGGGCGGGGGCATGTAATGCAGAGCCGGAGCGAGGATATCCGCGGCACGGGCGCCGCGGCGGGGACGATGTTCCCCAGCGAGGACTTCATGCGCGGCGGGGGGCACGGGCAGTTTTTGAGCCCCGTGGACCCGCCGCCGGCGATTCGGAGCGGGGGGCAGGGGCAGGGGCCGCAGGGGTACCACCACCGGAGCGCGTGCGGCGGGTCGGTGCGCAGCGAGCAGGGCGGGCTGGGCGGGCACGGGCACGGCGAGTGGAGCGCGGCGAGCTCGACAAGGGTGTCGCCATACCCGAATTCGCCGCCGATCGTGGTGTCAAAGCAGAACGTGACGACGCTGCGGACGAGCAGGGCGTCGCACAACCGGCGCAAGCAGGAGGCGACCTTCGTGTGTCCGGTGCCGAACTGCGGGAGCACGTTTACGCGGAGCTTTAACTTGAGGGGGCATATACGGAGCCATAATGAGGAGAAGCCGTTTGTGTGCAAGTGGCCCGGGTGTGGCAAGGGGTGAGTGGGCGTTTTTCGCTTTTGGTTGCTTGATTCGCTTTTCCTCGATGAGGGGAACCTCGGGCTCTTGGGCGAACCGGCTTTTTTTCGAATTTTTTTGAGCCTGAGCTAACGTCCGCCCCGCAGGTTCGCGCCCCAGCACGACTACAAGCGGCACGAGCAGCTGCACACGAATTACCGGCCGTTTGTGTGTGGGGGCGGGGAGAGCGGGGCGGGCGGGTGCGGGAATATGTTTGCAAGGATGGATGCGCTGAATCGGCATTGTGAGTTTTTTTCGACGGCTCTATTTTATTATTTTTGGGGGTGGCGGTGGGGGCTGTCCTGCGCCCGGACGGTACGGTGTCTTCGCGCGTCTTCATCTTATTCCCTGCTCGTGACGGGTCGAGTCTGCCCGCCTTGCATGCATCCTTCCCTCTTCCCTCTCGTCTCCCACATGGTGCCTTGTCTCGAGCTTCGTTACTCAGATACTAATCATCCTCTTTTTTTTCCAGTACGCTCCGGCGGTGCCGAGTGCCAGCGCACGCTCGAGGCGAACGGGCGCCTGCCCGATTTCTCGGGGGGCGGGCTCATGCCGGAGGCCGGGGGCGGCAGGGCGCGGTCGTACAGCACGGGGTCGACGGGAGGGGAGGGGCCGCCGCAGTTGAGGATGGGCGGGGGCGGGGTGGGGGTGCCGAAGACGGAGGATCCGTGGGCGAATATGAACGGGGTGGCGTTGTAGACTTCTCTCGCTCCGGCGTAGCGTTGCAACCAGCCTCGCCTCCCTCCCTCCCCGTCTCATCGTCGACCCCCTCCGTCGCGTCGCCTTGCATCCACCTTACCTCCACCGAAGACGGAGTATGAGCGGCGTGCTCTGACGACGCTCTCTGTCCCTCGGACTCCCTCCCCTCCATCCGTCTCCCCAGCTCGTCCCGCTGTCCATCCCCCTCGTCTCCACATCGACCCATCGCTCTGCTCGCGTCCTCTACTGCTATGTGATACATATCTCCCGCCTCCCCGTACTCCCTCGGTCTCTCCTTGCCCCAGTCGATCTGCCCTTCCCTCGGTCCCACTCGCTCGCTGCTACACTCAATCTCTCTATGCGTCTCTGTCTCATCTTGTCCTGTATCCCATACTCTTTCTTCTCCTCTACTCTACTCTATTTCCCTCGCACATCTCCCCGGACATTATCCTCGTCGTTTTCTTTGTACGCTATACAATACCAGACCTTGCTTCCGTTTTATGATTCTTCGTGCCTTTTTTCTTCTTACAGTTTATTTTGTTTGTTCACCTTTCTTCTTCTTGATTATCTATTTGTTGTTCTACGACCGACCCGACTCGACACTCTCTTGGATATGGATATGGATACATACGTTTTTACCTTCCCTCCTCTTTCCCTCTACCTCCCTTCTCCTTCCTCTTTCCGTTATTATCCCCCGCGCCGCACCGTCCTTGCCTTTGTTTCTTCCCCTCCCCGGTCTCTTTGTTTGCTTGTAGCTACATATTCGAATTTCTGAAGAGAAGAGAAGAAGACGCAGCAGCAGTTTTTTGTTTCGTAGTCCTTATTGTGTATAGTGGTCTGGTTTCTGGTCCGGGATGAATAGACGTTTATAATAATCCCAAATTGTCTGAGCCGGGAAGAAGCGGACAAACAAGGGAGACGAGAGGGCAATAAGCAGAAGCAGAAAAGAAGAGCCCGATTTAGCAATGGGATGACCAAATTGGGAATAGTGGGGCTGTGCGTGTGCGCAGGCTTTCACTTGTCAACTTGTTGTCGACCACCAACTTGAAATGTGCTATGGTCCTGGAGCACAATGGCCAAGAATATGTGCCCACTCTGAAAACGCTCTTCATACTTGTCTTTTGTGTTGATCTTTTCGAGCCACATCGCCCGCCTCTCATCCGGCGCTGCGGTCCGCACTGCTGTGTCTCTTGTCTCTTGTCGCTGATGTGCTTTTGGTCTCGTTCCGAAAATGAAAGAGAGGCAGGGATCCTTGGTACCTTAATCTCCCATAATGCCGCATCTCGTCCAGTGCGGTCCGCACTGCCGTGTCTCTTGTCTCTTGTCTCTGATGTGCTTTTTGTCTCGTTCCGAGAATGAAAGAGAAGCAGCGATCCTTGGCACCTTAATTTCCCATAATGCTGCATCTCGTCCACTGCGGTCCCCACTGCTGTGTCTCTTGTCTCTTGTCTCTGGTGTCCTTTTGTCTCGTTCCGAGAATGAAAGAGAGGCAGCGATCCTTGGCACCTTAATCTCCCATAATGCCGCATCTCGTCCACTGCGGTCCCCACTGCTGTGTCTCCTGTCTGATTTCGAGAATGGAAGAGACGCTCCAGGAATTCCTGGCACTATGCATGACGATCCAGGATGATCTTGTGAAGTTGTGCCTTTTGTGACATTGAACTGCACCTTCATTTGATACTTATTCTCCCAGGTCGATTTGCTTTTGGCAGTATGAAAGACGACAGGATCCTCACAGCTTCTTACGCCTTATACAAAGATGCGCCGACGACGGCAAGAACGGTGCCGGGAGTCCAAAATCGTCCTCAACGTGCTTCCCATGAGTTCCAAGGTACGAGGCACCGCCCTACTCTTGTGGCTTCCAAGAGACGCTCATATTGCCTCGAGGATTCCATGTTACGGTGCACCTTGGCTCTTCGCCGCATGAAGCTGCACCTTCACCTTCACCTAAGATTTATCTTCCCAGACCGATTCGCCTTTGAAAGTATGGTGAAAGTATGCAGACGACATAAATATCGCGGAGCCTCGGGTTGCGCAAAGGCGAGGGAGAGCACGGACGGTGGCGAGATTCTAAAATAATCTTCAGTCTGCTTTTCATCAACTTGACTCATCTGAAAGCGTGAAGCACCGCCCGCGCTCTCGGAGCTTCAAGAAGACGCTCGCATCGCCCCGATAATTCCCCATGTCACGTATGGTCCCCTCGTGTATAAGGTTCCGTCCCCTCGTGTATAAGGTTCCCTCGTGTATAAGAGTCTAGAGCTGCACCCTCAGGAGCCGCGCCCTCACCTATCTCCCCAAGTCGGTTTGCGTAGGATGGAAGTCGATCATCCGTCCTCCGGACCTTCGCAGGTCGCGGTGGCACAAAGGTACGCTAAACCGTGAACCGTGAGGTCTAAAATTAACTTGTTTTGTTCCACAGTGTTTCCCCCGGCCAAATGTTCCAAAATGCAACTAGTTTTGGTGTACATGGGTCGCAATTCATGAGTGTGCAGGGCAATGTGAACATACAACCCTCGGTCCCGCACCTCACGACTGCAAGTACCGTCTTATCGGGACTCCACCAGCCACCTCAGACGGTGTGTAATAGTGTGACAGTCTTCCATTGTCTCATCGAACGGTATCGTTAGATCGTTCCTGGCAGTACGCCCTCCCCTCAGGCCACAGTTTATTCGGAAAGCGGCAATTATTGCAGCCAGCTACTTCGCCAGGGCCGAGGAACTCCGTTATACGTCCCCGGTCCTCAAGTCAATCTTCCTGCCGAGTACCGAAGGAGGGGCGTCGCCATAGGTGACGTCGGCCGAATCACCCCGGAAGGAAGTTTCGACTTCTTCTTCAACATCTACCTCCCTGCAAACCATCGCATCAATGCAAATATTCCGGAGGATTTCGTTCCATTATCGCCTTACGATTCAATCGACGTCGCCCACTATTATTTTAACCCCGGGAATTATGTTTGCAGCCCTTCTGTTAATGAAATTAGCCGTGACGTTCCGGAGTAAGTCCGCGGCCGTCTTACTTGGTGCAAAAACGGGATACTTATATGTTCAGGTTTCCGGGCGGTGAATTTGTTTTCAATTGCGGCGGCGCCAGCGGAGCTGTTTTAACCCTGCCTAATGGCGCCCACCTGGAAAAGCTCGAAAATCTGGAAAACATGCGACGGTATGCAGCGAGACACGCCGAAAGCTGGTACAAATACGTCAATGAAACGAGAGGGCGCGGACTCGCGAACGGCAGCCTCTATCTGGTCACGGGATGGGAAAAGGCTGATTCGTGGGGCATGGCGTCTTACCAGAATGTTTTGCTCCAGAACGAGTTCCAGCTCATGTTCAGACCGACAGCGGATGCTGCTAATCGCCACAGGTACCGCTGGCAAGGCCCGCATTGTCGGCGCAAGCACGCCGACCCTCCACCGGTCGATGAAACTCCTTTAAATCAGACGACCTTCATCCACGGATTTGCGATTTCTGTCTGCGAAAACATCTGGGGGAAGCTTTTTGGGGTCGAAGTCTGCCAGCCGGCGGACTCGTCGACTTTCCAGGACAAGCCTGGTCGTGGTTTCATACCATACGGGTCTCGGGGGTCTTCATTCGGGTGGTCTTTCTTCTTCGGAAGCAGCTACAGCGAGGGGAAGCCAAACACCAGGCAAGCTCCCGTCTCTGGCAATAGTATGGTATCCGATGCGTCTCCCATTCCCAAGGTACGCACAGGCGATACCAACTTCAATCGGCACCGTACCAATCCTTTTCTTTCAAGATCATCCACCCATCAGAAATAATACACGAGCGCATTCTCCGCGAGGTCGGTTACTGCAGCTTATTCATGTCCGCGCACCCTCCGTGCTAAATCACCCACAAGGCTCCCCAGGCCACAGTTGTCATAACTCACGACGATGACTGGCGCGATGTCTTCAGAGACGTATGTTCACTGGTTTCCTTCCGTTTCATCTTCTCAACGTAACAAGGACGGCACGAAAACGACGGAGAAAACTTTCTGGGACTTACAGCAAGCAATATTTGATCGCTTCGAAATAGTGGAAGAGGACGGTCAGTTTTTACACCTTGATGCACCCCCAAAAAATTGAGTATAGGCAGGTATTGTGTTCTTGATGCCTACATCACACACGACTGTGTCAAGGAATGCTGCGACAATGGCTGCAAAGGAAGACCATGAAGATCGCATTGCATTAGATGACACTCCCCTCGATTATTCTGCCCCCCAGGGCCTGCCAGTCATGTCTTCCGGAATGTCGCGAATCGACACACAGTTTTCCCCATGCGATGCCCCTCTCGCAAACAACCAGCCCCTCTCAGCAGCTTCTGTGGATATTTTCGCGGTCTCAGAGGCCCAGTGGTCTCCACCCCGGGCCGCTAAAACCTGCAAATCGCGCCGCGAAAAGTCTCGCATCGAACAAGGAGGAACCGGCATTAAAATTTCGTACGCGGGGGGAGGGGTCTGGGGTCGGCCGAAAAAAATTTGTAGGGCCAGTTACGAAAGAGCTTTGGGACGCTTCAAAACTGTGTTTTGTCAGTGTTACAGTATAGTAGGGTTCGATGGATAATGAGGGTTCCTTGGGTAATACTTTTTTTAAACAACATACACTGGTTCCCTGCATAATTCTTTTGATATCTATACTAATACATCCTCTCTGCAACCTCTGAAAAAAAATACAGGACCGTAATCACTGTGAGGCTCTGGTACAGTGTGTTTTGAGTTCCATCAGTCAATTAGGGGTGTTCAAGTAAACGACGCTTTTTCACTTTTTGGCGCTTTTTCACTTTTCGGACGCTTTTTCGCTAAGCGGTGTTTCGGGTGGGAAATCGGCGAACTTCGGCACTACAACTGATGTGATGCGAGATGTGATTTACCCTTTTGGGATACCCCCTATCACTTGACTAGATGGCATGAATTCTCATCGATAAGAGCGCATTTGGCCGTGATTTAAAGGCAGACAGAAGGAGGTTCTGTGCAGATCCTCTTTCTTCCCTCCTGGTCCACTAAGATGGCTCGAAAGACGCGCCATTCCACCGTCACTCGGACATATTTGATGCACATGGTTATGCGGGATCTAATTATTCCCCCCCGAGAGCCTGGACTTCATGACCCCGGTAGACAAGCTGGCTACCGATATTCAGACTCTCAAAGTGATTCGAGAGACACACTATCTCAGCCTGTGTGACCCTGTTGCAAAGTCTGGCAACATTCATCTTGCATGGGTTTATGCCGGAGACCCCAAGGATCACAATCAATTCACCAACATGCTTCGTGTCTCTCCCTATGTTTTCGGCACCATTCTGGACCTCATCAAGGACCACAAAGTCTTCACCAACAACTCAAACGTGCTGCAGACTCCTGTTGATCAACAGCATGCAGTTGCATTGTATCGGTTGGGCAGATATGGCAACACGGTGTCGGTGGAAGATGTTGCACGGGTGGCAGGCTGCAGCGAAGGCTCTGTTGTCAACTTCACCGATCGGGTCTTTACTGCAATTGAATCTTTGCACGATACCTTTGTCCGGCCCTTGACACCCGAGGAAAAGGAGGCTGAGAAGATTTGGATGGATGAGCATATCGGGTTCAAAGGGTTGTGGCGAGAAGGCTGGCTGATGTATGATGGGACAATTGTGGTTCTTTTCACTAAGCCTGGTCTGAATGGCCAGGGCTATTACACTCAAAAAGCCAATTACGGTCTAAATGTCCAGGTAAGTTGATTTATCTCACTATATTCAATACTCAGCACTGTTTCAGATCGGAAATGTCCCATCTACCCTTCGAATTGTGGACTATTGCCTTGGGCCCACTGGTTCGGCCCATGACTCTGCAGCATTCAAAGGGACTGCTGCATTCAAGCACCCAGACTGGTTATTTGAGGGCGAGGAATTTGCTTGGGGTGATTCAGCATACACCCTGAGCTCCCGTGTAATTCTGGTTCACAAACATCCTGCATCCCTCCTACCCGACAATGTGACCTTTGATGCTGCAGTTGCCCACATCCGAGTGCGTTCTGAGCACTGTATGGGGGTGCTGAAAGGTTGATTCCAGTCCCTGCGTGGACTCCGTGTTAACATCAATTCAAACGAGGATCACTGGGAGGTGTTGCGGTGGATAACAGTGGCAATTATTCTGCACAATGTGGTTATCGAGTTCAAAGGTATGGGCTCTGGTGCTGCATTTGCACACAGGCACAGTTCACGTGATGAAGAAGAGGATCACGGTGGCCAGGATGAACCAAGGGGTGGGGATAATGATGATGTGGCGAAACGGAGGAGGTTGACAGAGGAGCTGTTGGCATGCAGGAATAACAATTAATTAGATTCAATAAGATGGGAACATCAGAAACTAATCAACGATAGCCAAGGCTTCGGTCAGAGCCAGGTGCCGGGGAATGGCCATTATGATCCCAGCTACTGGAAGTCCCAACCTGAACTTGAGCATCCGATGAGGAAGAAGACAAAGATGAAGAGCTCCTCGAATGGGTGCGAGCTTGTTTGCTTGGCCCCACCATGGGAGAACTGGCCCCTCGCTTGGGCGGATCAGCATAACACACCTCAACAATGTCAAGTTGTTTCCAGAAAGTGTCTTTGTCAAGTATACCAGCATTGAAGAGAGCAAGAAGCTGGTTGTTCTCGTCGAGGCAAAGGCGAACATGGTTGTTCTCCACCTTCAAATTTTCGCGATTATTCGCAGAACACATCATTTTATTGTTGAATAATAACCCGCACATCAAGAACAAGGAAAAGAACAGATTTTATGTTTGAATATCAACAATACTCTCCTTGAAACCCTCTCTTGTGCGATACTTTGAAGACTACACCTCAGCTGCACCCTGAAAAGTAGAAGGTCTGGCAGCTGTCCTTCCCCAGGAATGCTTGCTGACTGGAGCCAATGGCGAAGAATCAACCTCAATCAGTGAGGAAGGGCTCTCCTGGCATGACCAATGAGGAGTTGACATGAGAGTGGGGTCGATATTAGCATCGGGATCAATTTTCGAGCCTGCCGGCGGCTGAAGATGCACAACTTTGCGGCCTTCTGGGCCAACACCCGTCGCAATCATCGGTGGAACAATGTTGGACCGTGCTGCAAGGAATCAGTGCAGGTGAGGGAAGAATTCAAACTCTTCCGTGATCTCATCTGTGAGAAAAGTAATCAGCGATGAGAATACGAGCAGAGTTTGGGGCACATACCCCACAGGTTCTTTGACTTCACAGTGGTATCATGGTCAGGGCCCTCAGACAATATGTAGCACTTAAGGAACTCATGCACGTCCCCACTGTCGTCCTCGTTGTCCTTGTGAAGCCCGCTGTGATAAGGACCGCGGTGTCGGTATCGAAAGATATGTGATTCGAATTCGACTACGTTCGTCCTCTAGAGGGGAAGATATAGTCGAATGATAGAGCGGAAGGTTGGTGCGCGAATTGGCCTTGTATAAGCGATAGGTGTGTGTGTGTGTGTGTGAACGGGGGATCGTGGAGACCGTTCGTCTCCTGGGTGTGGACGTGTGCAGAGGACCTGTTGTTAGTGGTAACGGTAAAGAAGGTGTGAAATGCCTAAACCTGGCTCCCCGTACGAGAGTACTGGAACCCTAAATGCGTTGCCCTGCCTGCTTTCCTTCGTGCGCTCTTCCCCTTAGAACCAGCACTGGAGATGCGATGTGTGTCGCACAGACGATGACACCAACATTGTTCGGTCGACGGCGAGGCGGTTGGTCTCGTTGGCTATGGACAGCGATTTATATGTGATGGCTTCTCTCCGGGCCTGTTTTCTACAGAGCGAGGCTCGCGAGAACAGTGATCCTAATCGAGGAAGCCTGGGATGGTGACACTGGGTCCGGTGAGGAGGGACCCTGCTGATGGAGGTGTGAGAGATGAGACGCCAACGAACGAGCGAATGTAAGATGTGTGGCCTGCCTCCGGCAGTGGGCGAGGAGGAGGGTGCACGAGAGGTACGAGGTCGGGGAAGGCTGGGAGTACCCCTTTTAGATTGAGCTGAGAACGGTACAGAAAGTGGGGAAACACCCCGAAGACTACTTCTGCAGGTTGGAAGGTACTGACTACTCCTACTTCATGCGCTCCCTTTTATACCTCCTCAACGACTTCCCACGTTTCCAGAGGTACCATGTGGGTCACAGGTGTTTCCAGGGGGCAGGGGACGTCATGGGGCGTTTCGGGGTGCATATATGACAGGAGAACGGACACCTCTGCTGAGGAGACCGATCGTCTCTGGGTACGCGCGAGGCGCGGCGAGGCCAAACGACCTCAGAATATGTCTGGAGCTCCAGGCACGGCTGGTAATTGCGTCGGTGGGTGCTCGGGTGCTCAGGAAGGGGGAGAGACGGATGGTCTCCTCTCGGCTAGTCGATGCGTTGTGTGAGGTGTGGGAAGGGCTGTGTCGGGATATCCCCCGCCTCGTCCGATGGGTCGGCGTCAAGCATGCGGTAGGTCCGTCTGGTGTGGGAGAGCGTCCGGGAACGGAAACGAGGGAAGGTATGCGTGTTAGCGGTGGCCGAGTAGGAACGCAGTCCGCGGGAGCGCCAGTTCGTTGGATGCATAAGGTCGTGTCGTAGGTCGTGGCGTACGGGTTGTATCCATGTGACGATGGTGCAGGAGCGAGCCCGAATGGCAGGGGAGACGATGCGGATGTGGGGAGAGCGGTGGTCTCGTTCGGAAGCTGCTTCCGGTAACGTAGAATCCCATTTGGGAAGATCCGTCGTGTATGTCCTGCTCGTCCCGTTACTCGTGCAGATGGTTCGCAGGGGCCATGAGGCGACGAGCAATGCGTAGCACGCTCGGAGACCTCACACCGCCACCAGTCACCTGGAGCTTTTTTACGTGCTTCTTATAGGTGGTAACAAGACTGCTAGGACAATGTTTAGCAAATTCGGGGTTTAATTCGTGCGGACTCACCTGTCAGCTTTGCCCTTGACTCACTTCCCCAGGGCCTTGGGGCTCGTCGCATACATAGCTGGGAAGATCTTGCTGCCGATACACTTGTAGACAGCAATTTTACTCTCTCCCGATGTATTCTGTACATCAAGGTTAGTCGAAGTACAGTTAGAGACTGGTTCTGTAGACGCACCTCATCACCCTGTTTCCCGAACAGTACCAGATGATTTTCTTTGACCTCCATTTGCGCAATGAGGTCATACATTGCTGCAGACTTGTCCGCATCCCAATCGATCCGAGAGAGCAGCTCCTCTGTTTGCTTTTTGGGCTTCTTCTTCACTTGACCGTGCTTCCGTGGCAAATGGTGATGGGGTTCATCTTTGGGCATTGGAGAGGCAAGCCAATCAAGGTGGGAGGGAAGGTAATGAGGCAACCACCCAGCAACCGACACTCGAAATCCTAGCGGCCTATGATCTTGCATCACATCAGTTGTAGTGCTGAAGTTCGCTGATTTCCCACCCGAAACACCGCTTAGCGAACAAGTGTCCGACAAGTGAAAAAGTGCCCTTGGGTTTCCTTTCAAGGCAATTCCTCTTTGGGCACGGCATCTACGGCAAGCCTTTCAGTTCAGTCCCCGCTCGTTATTTTATTTGTTTATTAAGAGCCTTCATTTATTTATTGAAGCCATGTCACAGTCTCTGATGTCACTCGAAGGAGGTGCAAGCAGTGGCAATTGAAATGCGAGATTTTCGGTGGCAAGGGTGGCAATGCTGGTTTTAGGAGTAGAAATAAATTTTATTAGTGGTAATATGAGCCTCCCGAACTACCAGCTACGGGATAATTATTATTGCGATAATACGATGTCGTTCGAGGTGCATCAGGAGGGAATAAGGCATTGTACATGGCAAGGGTTCTTCACAGAAGCATTTCAGGGGTTTCTGAAGACGCTGTCTCCTCTGAGTCCAGTGCTTGGGGCACAGAATCAAAAGCGGCAGTGCTGTCAAAGAAGCCTTGATCCCCCGCAGGTATTTCCGATTCGAACGAAGATGCAGACTCGGGAAGGTGTGTGATTTTAGGTTTCTTGGGGACACAAGCATCGGCACGAGCAGATTTACCACTCGTCTTGCCACCACAGTACGCATCGACATTCTTGCGCTTCTTCACTCCCTTTTTCCTGACACCCATAACCTGTCAGCAACGGCCTCTGGGTTGGCTAAAAAGCGAGTAACCCGGCAAGAACCCCAACCAGGATAAACCCGATAGATGCTAATAGCTCGTGTGTTCCCCAAGCAGTAGGACCAGTCGTACAGCATCCTCTCTAGGAGGCCGTATGTCGTAGGTCAGGATGCGAGGCAGAACCCAGAACGAGTCGAAGAGGGTGTGATATCCACTCAGGTATACAACCCGGGGTGTGGATACATACCGTAGTACAATGTGAAGGAAGCGGGGCAGGGTGGAGACAATGCCTATGTCAAGCCAAGGTAGAAGCCTGAGATTAGACGAGGTAGAATCTACTGTAAATGGAGATTCTACCGTGCTTATATAGGCTTCTAATGAATTAAAGTGATCGCGGTCAATTGCGACCAGTTCCTGCACCATAGCATTAAGGAGCATTAATGCTGATGCTCCTGGACTCCTCTGTGTTGGTTTCCATGGTGTCGGTGGACCTAGGAGACCCGACCCGATGTTCAGGTTTCCTAGTCCTAAGTGTCATCGTATCCAGTGGTTCAAACCCCGATCGGGTTTGCAACCACTCCTGTACTTCATGTATGCTTCTATGTCAGCCCTTGGTGCGTCCGGGGACTAGGATCTGCCTGTACGGGTTCCTAGTCCCTAATGTCTTCTGTATCCCGTGGCACAGACTCCCCGAGTCTGTGGCTTTAGAATCCGAGGCCGGGTTTCAACCGTGAGAAGGTCACATGGTGGCGTCATGAGAGTCCCATGCCGCTAAGACGCGTCCCCATACGGACACATCGCGCGAAAAAAGTAGAACCCAGGCGATTCATGACATAACCTCAGCCGTCTCATTCCTGGTGCCTTGATTTGGCGCGACATTGACACGTCTAGGAAGGATTTGAGTCCCGTTCGGCACTTCAGTTAGCAAAATGTCGAGACCCTGCAACGTGGTGGCAAGCAAAGGCGCCAAGGAAACTTCCTTTCACTGCATGGCCTGGAGCTTTTTTGCGATGCAATCAAGCAGTACAGTGTCCTCTGATGATACCAGCCTAAGTGCTGGGAGAGCGGTGGCAGCCGTCGGAATGGGCACCTGGATGTCATCTTCCTCATCCCATGGCTGCAAGGCAATAGGAAGCGAATGTGGTACCACGAGATCGGGGAAATTATTCTCGATAGCGTAAATATGCTTGCAGAATGAGATGGAGGGGAAAGATGGACAGCGGCAGGTGTAGGCCTCAAGGTCAATGGTGTAAAATAGCCCGGGAGTGCTCTGGGATTTTACTGAGAAAAAACAACCAGATTCAACTTCTTGAATCGCTTCCGGCGCCACAGATTCGGCAGTTCGGTTGATCTCGTTTCGTTTCTGGAGGGCAAGATTGGGGCCATGGAATCCAAATTGTTGGGCGCAATGATTGGCAATGTAATGTGGAAGGGCAACATTAATGAGGGTGTGAATAAGCTGGTCGACACGTCGATTGCGCTTCCCCTCCATGTGATGATATTTGAGGAGGTGGTGCCAGCTAAAGACGAATTGAATTTAATGTCAGACTCAGTGAGTAATAGATAGAAATAGGAATATGTACGCCTCAACAAGCATATTGGTATCACCTAGCTCAAAGACATTCCGGTCCTTCCTGTATACAGCGGACCACATCTTCAAAGTCGCCTCGCCCATATAGTATTCCTCGAGATATTGGATAATACTGTCGGGCGCCAAGGCTTTGATTTCTTCCCAGCGTGCCCAGAACAGGTCGGTATCAGTGATGCAAATCCATGTCTTGAGCTTCTCCCAAAGCTCCATGAAATGTGTGATGACGAAGTGCTGCTGCCACGCATGAAGCACATGCCACCGGCAGAGCAGCAGGTGGGACTCGGGATAGCGAAAGCGGATTTTACCCAGCTGGGCAGAATCATTGTCAGACATGAACTTTCCGGGGACAACACTTGGATTACGCACGCGCAGCTGCTGAAGGAAATAGTTGATGGTGGTGCCCTTGCCATTGGACAAAATGAGCCATGTGATCAGCATGCCGTGGCCGTGACAATCACGGACAATGACCGTGAAGAGAAGCATGTTCTCGTAGTAGGTGGTGTTGTGAGTCGCATCGAGGCCGGCGAAGTCTTTTCCCCACGCACAAAAACATTTTTGCTGGTACGGGGTTTGGAACACGAGCATGAAAGTGTCGGATTCTACACTGGAATCAAGGGGAGGAGGATCGCTGCTGGATTTAAAATACATCAAAGCTCCAATGGCTTCAAGATGGTCGACCCATTGAAGTGTTAACTGGCCATCCTGCGCGTCGAGGTGTATAGTCTCGGCCTCGACCTTCTTCAGGACTCGATGGATATCCCTCGATTTAATAAACTCTTCTCGATGAGGGGCCTGTGATGCAAGAGTCGATAAATTTTTCTCTGTATGTACGTTTCCGCGCGCACGTGCTAGCTGTGGACTGAGAGCAGTCAGAAGATTTGTTGTGCGCAAGAGGGCAGATTATTTACCACAACATGTGGTTGAATACCGGCACAGAGATCCTGCTCGATTTGATGTCGAACGTCGGGAGGAACACAGTTAAAGATTAAATTCTCAGAGCTTATTGGATGCGAATGATCTTTTGTATACCGCCCGAGGATCATGGTCGTTCCTGGGTATGTTTTACCAACAATGCGGCAAGGGCAGTTCACCCTCTTGTTAGGAATAGTCCTCTGCCGCTCCGGACACTTGAGCACATATTTGCTCTTGCCACCTGTTCCCATACGAGCACACACCCAGATGTGTTTCATGATCCACTGGTGGTCTTTCTTGCCTCTATTCGGTTCCGCCTCCTTCCCAAGAAACGAAATCCCCTCGGAGTCTTCCTCTTTACGCAACCAGGCTTCCATCTCAGTAAGAGAAGCCCACGATAAAGGGTATTCACCCGAGTCAAGGTCATGCTGGTAAGATCCACATTGAGAAGTGCTCGTAAGAGGAGGAGCGGCAAAGCTCTGGACTACAAGGGGAGATGTTGCCGGTGGCAGAGCGAGGGAGAAGACGGGGGGCTCGGGAGGCACCGTGTTCTGAGGAATATAAGAGTGAGATACCCTGGACGCTGCTCGGTTGCGACAGCCAGTGGATTCCGCTGTGTCGCGAGGCTCGGTGGGTGGAATATACGCGCGGAACATCACAAGAACACATCGGAATGTAATAGGGGTAGCGGGTTGGGCCCAGAATAGCGCAACAAATGTCGAGAGGGTTGATAGAGCAGAGGAAGCAGCCCTAGAGATCTTGCCACCAGAAATGCCATTGTTCTCTGCAAATGGGGTGTCACAGACCACCACTGGCGAGGAATAAAATAAGTAGAATAAATCAAGAATAAATCTCGAGAGCGGCGAGAGGTGTGCCGAGATCACGTGGAAATGCCTACCATATAAGGCAATGCTGAGTCAGGAACTCAAGGGCGAAAAGGAAAAGACTCCCTCCGACTTTTGGCTTGGACTGGGTCGGTCTTGAAACTACATTGGTTGGTGCCATGCTCATGGTGGCTGTGACCAGCGCTAGCCCCAAGCCATACCTGGTTCCAGTGCCTTGCTGTCTGGCTGGTGCTAGAGTCTGGACTCTGAACTCTAGTGAATGCCACCAATGGAATTCAATCCGAAGCCACTGGTCATACAGAAGCGGCAACAATACTCCTGATTCTAAAACCAAATTGTCCTCAGAAGTGGTTAACACCACGATCATGATTATGATGATAATATTATCCATGATGCCTGTTCACTAATTAGCATCTGATTGCACCCTCACCGGCCTCACCCATGTATGTTCACCCGGCCTCCTTCCGTTTCATCTTCTAAACGTAATAAGGATGGCTTGAGAATGACGGGGCAAACCTTCTGGGAATTACAACAAGCAATATTTGATCTCTTCGAGGTAGTGGAAGAGGATGGTCAGTTCTCTGCCTCAGTGTATCCCCCAAAATCGAGTATATGCAGGTACTCTGTCTCTAATGCCCAAACCGCGTACAATGGCGTCAGGGAATATTGGGACAATGGCTGCACCCCCGCTGAGTTTCGTTATTGATCACACCGAGAATCCTCAAATTGGCATGTGGGTCCCCCAGGGGGCCGTGTGGGGCAACTCGACCACTGATGCCCACAATGACTCCATCCTGCCCACCGATGCACATATCAGGTACGGATTTCTCTCCCGCATAGACGCAGATCATAATTCTCAGATAAATTTATTCCAGGGAAGCTGAGCCACAGGTTGAGACTGGTGGCATAAAATCAGCGAGCGTGACGACGGAGAACGAGATAGAGAGCACACAGAGACAGATTACGGAGGAGAGGACAATGTCAGCGCTTGTTCCGCAGATCGTTGCGCCAGAGAAAGCTCAAGGGCAGCGATAGAATATCGGGGGTGAATGGAGACTTTAAGGCTTCTGCATGCCTCTGCTCGGGGGCCGTGACGGCTGGATGATAAGTAAACATTTGAGACTATCTAAAATATATATTCCCCAGTTTGTTCCAACGTCGAAGGAACTCGTATGTTGGTGCGTTCCTTGTCGCGTGTAAGATCAAGCAGCAACTTGAAGCATTGAGAGTGAAGAATGGAACTTCGCAGAAGTCAATGCGCAACGCAACTTGATTCTGAAACGAATGAAAACGTACAGCAATCCGAGAGCACCATTACCAGAGAGGAGCAGAGGTAGGTGCTACCAAGTTCAGCTGAGTGAATGGCGAGAGGAGGAATGCCTGCGAGACGATGGTCGGAGTCCTGGATAAGGAAAATGATGTTTGGCGCCGACTTCAACTTTCAAGTTTGGATCCACCATCTCGCTGCGACTGCCCGGAAATACTTACATATTCGTGCCTCACAAACCCGAAAACATGCCACCCAACCCGCAGTTCCCACCCATGGCCCAAGACGCCCTCCGCGACCCAGAGAAATGGAACGACGCTTGGGACGCATTCCTCAAGCGCCATCGCACCTTCCCCAACGGGCCCTACAACTATCTCTTCCAGTACGCGTTGAAGGTGATCCAGGAGATCCCCTGCGGCCTGGAAGGCACGCTGGCCGGGTACCCCGGCTTGGTGAGCGGCACCTGCGCGATCCAGCGCAACATCACCGCCGAGGCACTGGACCACTTCACACACGATGCCTTTGAAGTTAAATGGATGGACGCGGGCTCAGAGGTGCGCGGGAGGCATATCCTCAGAGCAATGGCCGCTGTGTGTTCCAAGGCGCGCAATTTGAATGAGGCGCGCAACTATTGTCCTGAGCTGTCACTGAGGCGCCTTCGGTTGGACGGGAAACTCTTCCTGGGCCTACTGAAGTCCGTGCTGCTGGAGGACGCCTCGTTCATTCCCAGCAAGCCCATATTTGTCCCCCACGCGGGGTGGGATGCCTGGGCTGCGGCGCAGAGCAAGCTGAACAACTCCGAGGAAGAGAAAATCGCCCTGGCTGAGATCATGATACTCCGGACCAAGCTGATCTGTGAGTGCCATCCTCCACACGTATTGGAATTTCAATGACACAAGGCGGGAGGGGATTAGGCCACGTTATTCAATTTACAATGAGATCCTTCTTTAACAAACCTCCTCCCGAACTCTACGTAGAGAAACACTGCAAGCCGATTAAAAAACCAAATCACTGGGAGAATGACGCGCCAGCCGAATTAGTCGCACTTTTGGGCGCCAAAGCCGCAAACATCCAATGGAGGGACCACCAAGCCGGAGTAAAGGCTCGCCATAGCGAGCACCTCGCCCGCTGCTCCTACATGAGCTGCACCAAAACCGAGCCACTGGACGGCTCCGTCAAATCCTCGCGGTGCAAGTCATGCTTCGAAAAGATGCAGCGGCAGGTCCTGTACTGCTCAGGGTCTGTGCTCCACCTCTCCGTCTCCTGCTTTCATCTCTGAACCACCGCGATTTTGTTTAGGGCATGCCAGAAGGCCGACTGGAGACTCCGCCACAAGGCCATATGCGGCAAACCACTCGACTTCGACACTGTCTCGTGGGCGGTGGAGCATCCCCTCTCGGCTTCCACCTCCGACATGCGCACCATCGGGCCGCCTATCGATGGCTACAAGCGCTCCCTCGCGCTCACTGCGCAGGTCACCGCGCTCAACATGAACCCCACGGTCGACTACCGGCTCTACGACACACACAACGCGCCGGTGGACATCGACCTCGGCGCGGGGTACCCCCAGGAAATATTCCGCGCCAGAAGAGTGTACGCGATGACCACGGGGAATGAGCTCTGTGTGGGCTTCATAGCGCATTACTTGTGCCTTTGGTTCCTCGCAAAGGCCGAGGACGGTTCGTCCCATCGAGGGATAACACCGAAGATGATCGTGGCACAGCTCGCGCGCAAGTTTGAACTTGACTGACTCGGCGAGACGGTGCTCGCTGTACAGCAGATGCAGAACGAGCACCCTTTGCGTCGGCCATTTGTTTATGCTGCATTCACTGAGTTTGAGCTGACGTGTGATTTGGTATGTAGGCCTCTCCTGACCGATGCGCCTCCGGAACTTTTGGCCAGCCTGAATGAAGACGAGAACGTGAAGAAGCTCTGTGGCATTGTGGTCACTCTCGATTAGGCCGAGGGCGCGTGCACCGTTCGATGGTTCCAGGTTCATGCAAGGTGTAATATTAATCTCAAGGTTCAACTGCTTTTGTACATTATACCAATTCAATTTCTACGTATATTCGAACCGATGCCGTCCCCAGAGAACAACGGCTCCGCCCAGCCCGGTCAATCGAGCTTGGTGGATGAAGGGACTGATGTGAGATTTGTTCTGGATCAACGATGGATGGAAGATACAGGGAAACAGCATGAACTTTGGTTGCACCAGTCCTGATCGGGGCCCGGGGTTTTACACAGTTTGTGGACGGATTTTGGACTCAAGGAAAATTGTTTCTTGGTCCGGGATACTGCCTTGTCATACTCTCTGTCTTGCACTGACACACTGGTGGTTCTTTTTGGCCTCTGGGATAGAAATTAAATGTTCGCAGTCCGAAGCAAGCTCTCGGCATTCGCCGCGCTACTTGCGCACTTTCTTGCCAGTACTGGTACGGAGACTCCGTATGGGTGCTTACTTGTGAAATGCCTTGGAAAGGCTTGAACTGGATCGTGAAGCTGTCCTCTGGCACTGTCTCAGCGAAAGAGCATCCATCATGCAGTGATGTCAGGATCACTTGAGGATCACAGTACTGTAGCATTTTATTCGTACGTCACGCATCACAGGGCTTCAAAAATATGAAAATTTTCGTACATGTCACAGGTCACTGGGGTCGAATACGAAAACCGCCAGAATGTCACGAAATCGCTGAAAATCGCCCAAAAAATCGAAATTTCGGCTCACACGGTTGCGCGCTGTGAGGTCTCCGAGCATGCTACGCATCGCTCGTCGCCTCATGGCCCCTGCGAACCATCTGCACGAGTAACGGGACGAGCTCGGACCTACGCGACGGATCTTCCCGAATGGGATTTTATGTTACCGGAAGCAGCTTCCGAACGAGACCACCGCTCTCCCCACATCCGCATCGTCTCCCCTGCCATTCGGACTCGCTCCTGCACCATCGTCACACGGATACGACCTGTACGCCACGACCTACGACACGACCTTGCGCATCCAACGAACTCCCGCGGACCGCGTTCTGACCTTAGTCGCTACTCGGCCACCGCCAACACGCGTACCTCCCCTCGTTTCCGTTCCCGGACGCTCTCCCACACCGGACGGACCTGCCGCGTGCTTGACGCCGACCCATCGGACGAGGCAGAGGATATCCCGACACAGCCCTTCCCACACTTCACACGACGCATTGACAAGCCGAGGGGAGACCATCCGTCTCTCCCCCTTCCTGAGCACCCGAGCACCCACCGACGCTACTACCAGCCGTGCCTGGAGCTCCAGACGTATTCCGAGGTTGTTCGGTCTCACAGCGCCTCGCGCGCACCCAGAGACGATTGGTCTCCTCAGCAGAGGCGTCCGTTCTCCCGTCATATATGCACCCCGAAACGCCCCATGACGTCCCCTGCCCCCTGGAAACACCTGCGAACCGCATGGCGCCTCTGGAAACGTGGGAAGTCGTCGAGGAGGTATAAAAGGGAGCGCATTTAGTAGGAGTAGTCAGTACCTTCCGGCCTGCAGAAGTAGTCTTCGGGGTGTTTCCCCCACTTCCTGTACCGTTCTCAGCTCAATCTAAAGGGGTACTCCCAGCCTTCCCCGACTTCGTACCTCTCGTGCACCCTCCTCCTCGCCCACTGCCGGAGGCAGGCCACACATCTTGCATTCGCTCGTTCATTGGTGTCTCATCTCTCACACCTCCATCAGCAGGGTCCCTCCTCACCGGACCCGGCGTCACCATTCCAGGCTTCCTCGATTAGGATCACCGTTCTCGCGAGCCTCGCTCTGTAGAAAACAGGCCCGGAGAGAAGCCATCACATATAAATCGCTGTCTATAGCCAACGAGACCAACCGTCTCGCCGTCGACCGAATGACGTCGGTGTCATTGTCTGTGCGACACACATCGCATCTCCAGCGCGGGTTCTAAGGGGAAGAGCGCACGAAGGAAAGCAGGCGGGGCAACGCATTAAGGGTTCCAGTACTCTCGTACGGGGAGCCAGGTTTAGGCATTTCACACCTTCATTACCGTTTCCACTAACAACAGGTCCGGCCCGCACGTCCACACCTAGGAGACGAACGGTCTCCACGATTCCCCGTTCACACACACACCACACACCTATCACTCATACAAGGCCGATTCGCGCACCGACCTTCCGCTCTATCATTCGACTATACCTTCCCCTCTAGAGGACGAACATAGTCGAATTCGAATCACATATCTTTCGATACCGACACCGCGGTCCTTATCACAGCGCACAGTGGCATTCGCATGAGCTGCCATTGTCGACAGCGGAACCAATTCGGCGATCTCACGGCTGCACCTTTCCTCCTTGTGCTCGACTCGTCTCACTGTCTCTGGATTCTGGCCAAATTGCTACACAACTCTCATTTAAATATCACAAACTTTACACCCTGCTAAGTACTTCTTGTCTGTCTTCTTGCCCGTCTTCTTGCCTGCCTTTTAGAATTTTCCTGGCACTTTCCGACGAAAGTACAAAATTTTTGTGGATGTCACGGTCTCCCAAGGGGTTTCGGGCTGGTGAAGCCGGGATAGGGGGGAGGTAGGTAGGTACGGCCGCCAGGCTGGAAAAAAAAAAAAGGACCTCTCAGTAAATGGGTCCAAAATTGTTCCAAACGATTGAGAATGCTCCTACTTGCCTCTCCTGATGTATTCTGAAACTGCTACAGTGAAAACAGAGCTGGTTGATGCTATACTGGTGCCACACAGCCCAGGCTCGTACTCTGGTCATTCTTTACTGTTCCTATCGGGTATGGATCTGGAGATCGAGGAGATTTCGCAGAAAGACTATGATGCGGGTGAGCTTCTGACACTTTTGATCTCAATTCCGACTCAATTTGGTTTAGCTTCACACAAGCGCAGCCACAGTGGCTCTCCGTCTCTGGATCCATGGGAAGAATGCTGCAAGAGGGCTAGATCTGTGTCTTTTGGTTCGACTCACAGTAAGTCTTCAATAATTGATTTTCCTTTTGAGCTAACATCAATATTGTAGGTATTGAAGGAGAGAGCGATGGCAATTATTTCCCATTCCTTCAGCCGGTGACGTCGTCCTTCGTATATGACCCAGATAACCGCGGTGGCGCCCATGCCTTATCCTCCATTGCTAACCCCGTGTCCACCTCATCCATCATACCATCTGCATCCTCTTCCAATCCATCCACCTCTGTTTCTAGTACAATGTCATCGACTACTGGCCCTTCGTCCGCAGCAATGTTCAACAGGTCCTCATTTAACACTGGCAAATCCCTATTCACACGGGCCTGAACATTCCACAATCAATGTCCAATATCTGGGGCAAATTTCAGTAGTCTCTTCGCATACATGGAACAGCTACCCCATATACTCTCACATGCACTTGTTTGAAGCCTAAAAATTTCGGTTCAGACCCACGTTCTTTCATAACCTTTGTACTCAATTAGAGCCACTCATTCTGCATGGACTTCGGTTTACTTGGACCCACATTCCTTCACAACCTTTGTACTCAATTATACCCTCTCATTCCTCACGTTGTTGCTCATACTTCTTCCGTACCTTACTTGCACTCAATCTAATGATTGCTCCCAAATGTACCTAAATTTGTAGAGGTACGAGATCAGGTAATATTGAAGCATCTGTCTGCGAGAGACTACTAAATTTGTTTGCGGATTTGCAAACAAAAGTTTTGCGGGCAACATGAAAAAAGTTTTGCAGGCGGTGTCAAAAGTTTTGCGGGAATCAGTGATTTCCCTGTGAAAGAAACACACCAATTATCTCTATATTTTTAGTGCAGAGGGCGCTAAAACACCTATTTTTGTTATGGAAAGTCCGAAATCACCGAAAAACGGCGGATCAAATGTGCATTTGGACCGCCATACGGTACTGGCACCTTCGGTCCTGCAATCGGCCCTAATACAGCCCAATCACTTCCAGTCCAAATATGACCCAGGTTTTGTTTCCATGATATCCACTCCCGTTCATATTTATCGAAGGTATTTCTGTTGTAATTCAAATGGTGTTCGAAATGAGTCACCAAGTCAAGTGGAGGTTCAGGGAAAGTCTGGAGGGTTTAGATACAGGAAATCAACACACAAGTTGCACTTACCTTGAGCCATTGGAGAAGGTTGTGTAAACATGTAGGCTGAAATCCATCTGAAGGAGTGAAGTGGAAGAATTTGCATAGATGTTGGGCAAGGTCATGACATGGCAGGCATAATCTCACAGCACAACTCCATGTCCAGTCCTGAAAAAGCTGTCTAGAAACTGTATCAAGACCTCAAATCATCTACAGCAAATGACACTTGCCTGAACTGTGCTGGCAGTCTGCCAGCATTAACAGCTGTGAAGATGGGTAGATATCCGAAAGCAATGTCCCAGAACATTGAACCACATTGAGGCTTCTGAGGGAGGGTTGGCTCCGATGCAAAATTTGACAGTTCATGAAGCCCTCTGTCATTGTCGCCTATAATTTCATGTAGTTGACAGATAGCTTTCCTGAGCTCATCCCAAGGCAGATTCAACATGAGGCGAATGCTCAATAGAGAGTTGAAGTTGCGAGGAGCCAATCTTTTTGCTTGGAGGATTTTGATAAGTTGTGGGGATGCCTGGGTTAAAATCTCGGTATAGTCCTTATTGACTGTTCTCCAGAGTTTGATGGTTGTTTCAGAATGAGACAAAACATCTTCACACCAGGTGATAAAATGGTAGTCCTCCCAGAGGTCAATTAAATCCTGTGGATGTGGCCGAATTTTCTAGACCTAAATAAACATGATGATCGGGAGCCGAGGTAAAGCACATACCTTCAACCAAGCCAGAACATGAAGTAGGCCATCAATTGAGCACTGAAGCAAAAAATCTGGGTTAAAAGAATCCAGCAGAGACAACACTTGTGGACAGGGCTGGCCCGAAATTATATATCTGAGTCTGGCAGTGCCTAATTGGCTGTACCAAAATTCAGTTAAAACTTGCTGTTTTTTAGTCAACTCACAAAGCAACAGGACCACTACTGTTCACAAGTGGATCATCATATCTGTATGAGAATGCCTTCGAGATTTGACAGGCTAAATCTGTGCGCTGCTGGGGACCAACATAAAATGTGCCAGATCTTGTGGGATTGTTGAGGAAATCAAGAAATGAAGCATGATGCACAGTGACAGTGTTTCCATCCATCTTGACTATAGAATGCAGACCACATAGTGTCAATTGAACATCACCTGGCTTCAGCTCAAGAAGCTGTTCAATGTGGGGAATTCTGAGACCCAAATTTGCCATAACAACAGTTAGGATTTGGAGAAGTCGAGGCCAGATGGTTTGAGGGACATCAATAAGAATTTGGGTGTACAGTTGGTCCAGAGAACTGAATGGTGATTTGGAATCAGGTTCTGTGATGCCCATGATAATCTCGAGACGCTCTGTCGGACGAAAATATTTATCGTCTATGAATTTGATGACAGTGGATGCATAAATGAACTATCCAGATGACTTGTTAACAAGTTTTTGAATGACTTCCGCCATAGGCCAGGGATGTGGAACTGTGGCCATGGTTTCATGGTGCTCTGCATGGATGCGCATGAATTCATGCACCAAATATTTATGGACATCCTCAAATGATTGGTGGATATTAAGAGGATGATAGCGCCTGTCTAAGCAGTGTCCTGCGAAGATATCGCGGATGTGGGGTTCTGGTCGGCTGGCAATGAAAAAGCGAAGGGGGAGGTATGCATCGCAGATGGCATTCCCAATTGAGCGTAAGATTTCCTGCTGAATAGTTTGGCTGTCACATTCATCCAGGCCGTCAATGACGATGACTATAGGGTGTTTAGGGAGAGTCCGTTGACATAAATTGACAATAAATGTCTGTTTATATGGATCAACAATCAATTTCTGTAGTTGGAATGACAGAGATCTCTCAAGGATAGATGGGTTATCCTCTACAGTCTGTGAAATGACTTGGCGCAAATCGGAGGGATTCTTCAACAGAGCAAGCTGATACGAGATTGTGGGGAACAGCTTCTTAGCAGTCCCACGAGACGAATGCCCCCGTTTGAAGAAAAAGCTGGCCCCGAGGCGGTTTCCTGCCTCTAAATTCTGGCAGAAAGACTGTGCAATCGCCGATTTTCCAGCCCCGGCAGGTCCATGCAGCCAAAGGACAGTACTTCCAGGATCGGTCTTGGAGGACCAGTTCCACAGGCTGTCAAGAATCTGTGTCCGCATCTCCAGATGACATCTTGGCTGTGGGTATCTTTCCACTGAATCGTGAAAAGCATCCCCAGCTGCAGCATGACGCAGTATTTGTAAACCTTCATGCCGTCTTGGTCATCATCCATGAGTTGAGCTGGTGAATACTCACCTATTTCCCCGTCACACCGTATGTGGTTCACCATGGTGAAGTTCTCAACTGCATTGATATCATAGTTCATGGTGGGACCCTCCCCAACACCCCCACCACCACCCTGTACACCGCCCCCTCCACCATTGCCACCTACACCTCCTGGGCAAAAAATAAGCAATCATGTTGATGTCCCAACCGATTTTCCTCATACCATAGATGTAGTTATTCACTGTTTGGGAGTCAACAGCACGGCGAAGCATGGCGAGTGGGGATTGTCAGAGATGCCGAGTGTACTTATGCTGTGGGCAGCCCTATATCAGTCATAGAAGGTTACTTACACGGGAGACAGAACCGACCAAAGAAGCGATGAGGGGGCTATGTTGCTACAGCAGTGGACGTAGAGGCGGAAGACAAGCCTGGAGCTGTGCGGGCCTCAGGACAGCACGCACTTTCGCACGATAAATCTCTGAGATGCCGAAACCTCACGTACCATCTTTTGATCGTGGTGATTGGGACACCTCCGCCATTTCAAGGCTGTAGGTGGAAAATTGGTTATTGCAAGGCTTTCAGATGCCGGGAAACCGCCTCCGTGGGCCGAGGGATTTGCTGTCCGGCAGGTTCGATTTGAATCACTGACCGATTTGCCCTCGGAATGGCGGAGTTGCCTTTGGTCATGACACCATGTTCACAAATGGACATCGAAGAAGGCCTACAAATCACCGCAGTCTGTTTGCCGGTCACAAATCGGCGTGTCTGTCGACCGGCGTCAGATCAACATCACGACTGCAATACAGTTGAAAGCTTCTCTGGCGATTCCCAGCAGGACTTGCTGAGTACGACGCCCAGCAGACGCCCTCTCTACTCCTGTTCAACAACAACGACAATGCCCGGGGACCGTGCGACTCGAGCAACGGTGGCGGCGAGAGCGACGGCGAGGACGGTCCCCACCAGCAAGGGCACAACCACCATAGTAGGAACCGGACCTCCATCGCCTCCAACTACAACACTCACCGACCCCAGAGTTCGCCGCGCATGAACGTCGCGCAGGCCTTTGACAACATGACCTTCCACTCGCCCAGCTGGGGCACCGAGCGGCTCCCCCTCCCGCGCTCGCCGCGTGCCGCCTCTCCCTCGCTTTCCCATATGCCGCAGCAGCGCCAGCAGCAGAAGCCGCAATCCCCCGGCGACTCAGGACCAAGCAACCAGTTCGACCCGCCGACGATCACCCGTCAGTGGAGGGGGTGCGGCGGGCGGGGCCGGCGTGCCGGGGTTCCAGGAGACGTTGCATCGAGGTGAGTTTATGTTTTAGTTTCGGCCCTTTTTTGTAGAGGGGGCGTTTTCGTTTTTCCTCCTCCTGGATGGGCCCCGATAAGCTCGGATCGTATGCTAACGCGGTGTTTTTCTTCTTCTTCAGTCACCGAGCAGCAAGACGAGTACAGCGCTGAAAAGCAGCAATCTAACATCTACGACCCCGCGCCCGCCCAATCCCATGCATCGGGCCAATGTCGCACCGGCCCCAACGCCTCCGCCCATTCCAAGGGCGGCGTCAACAACTCACCGCTCCTCTTGCCATAGAACATACTCCCCCGTCCAAGGAGCGGTTCTGATCATGCGCTCGAGCCCCCGAATAATTTCATCGGGCAAATGAGGATGATAGCATGGGGGATGTGATACTCCCGCCTCAAGGCCATGAGCATAAACGATATGGCTCGGGCGGAGACAGCCTTCCGCCCCCAATTTCTTTCGGAGGAGTGGGAGGGGGGTACGCGCAGGCGCAGGCAGCGGAATCGGTGGGGCTGGAAAATGAGATTTTGAGCCCGGATTGGAGGTTGGAGTTCAGCTTCGGTGGGGCCGGGGGCTTTGGTGGCGGGTTGGGATCGAGCATAGACGGGGGCTGGGTGGGGCCGAACGGAGTAAGTCGGACGCGGCGGGGCGGGGGCATGCGCGGCGGAGTCGGAGCGAGGATATTCGCGGTTCGCAGCAGGGCACGGGGACGATGTTTCCCAACGAAGACTTCATGCGCAACAGCAGACACGGGCAGTTTCTCTCGCCTGTAGCGCCGTCGCCAGCGATTTGGAGCGGGGGACAGGGGTGGAGGGAGTACCGTCATCGGGGTGCGAGCGGCGGATCGGTGCGCAGTGAACGGGGCGGGTTGGGCGGGCACGGACACGGAGAGTGGAGCGCGGCGAGCTCGACAAGGGTGTCGCCGTACCCGTCGCCGAACGTCTCGTCCTCGCCGCACTACACCGACCTGCCCGACCCCAACTCGTCTTTCGGGCCCAACTCCTCCTTCAGCCCCGGCAACTCCTCCTTCTTCAACGACCCCAACTCCCTGCCGATCGTGGTGTCGAAGCAGGACGTGACGCCGCTGCGGACGAGCAAGGCGTCGCACAACCGGCGCAAGCAGGAGGCGAAGTACGCGTCTCCTATGCCGGGCTGCGAAAGCACGTTTACGCGGCGCATTAACTTGAATGGGCATCTGCGGGCCCATAGTGATGAGAGGCCGTTTGTGTGCAGGTGGCCGGAGTGTGGGAGGGCGTGAGTGGCTTTGTGTTTTTTGTGTTTATTTCCCTTTTCCTCGAACCTGAGGGGAACCTCGAGCTCGAGTCTCCGTTTGGGGCGAACCGGCTTTTTTTCTCCTTTTCGAATTTTTTGAGCCTACGCTAATTTTCTTCGCCCCGCAGGTTCCCGCGCCAGCACGACTGCAAGCGGCACAAGCAGCTGCACACGAATTACCCGTCGTTTGTGTGTGGGGGCGGGGAGAGCGGGGCGGGCGGGTGCGGGAAGAAGTTTGCGCGGATGGATGCGCTAAATCGGCATTGTGAGTTTTTTTTTGGTGTTTTTTTCTTGGGGGGGGAGAGGGAGGGAGGAGGGGAGGCGGTGGGGAGGGAGTGGGGGCTCGTCTTCACGACGTCTGCATTCCGTCTTTCCTCGTCTGTCTTTGGGCTGCGGGGCAAGGCGGACGCAATCAGCGTCTTCATCTTATTCCCCGATCGTGACGGGTCGAGTCTGCCCGCCTTCCATACACCCTCCCCTCTTCCCTCTCGTCTCCCACCTTGTGCCTTGTCTCGCGCTTCGTTACTCAGATATTAATCATCCTCTCTTTTTTTTTCCAGTGCGCTCCGAAAGCGGTGCCGAGTGCCGGCGCACGCTCAAGGCGAACCGGCGCCTGCCCGATTTCTCGGGGGCCGGGCTCATGCCGGAGGCCGGGGGTAGTAGGGCGCGGTCGTACAGCACGGGGTCGACGGGCGGGGAGGGGCTGCCGCAGTTGAAGATGGGCGGGGGCGGGGGCGGGGGCGGGGGCGGGGGCGGGGGCGGGGGCGGGATGGGGGTGCCGAAGACGGAGGATCTGTGGGCGAATATGAACGGGGTGGCGTTGTAGACCCCTCTCGCCCTGGCGTGGCGCTGCAGCCAGCCTCCCCTCCCCTCCCTCCGTCGCCCTCCCCGCCTCATCATCGACCCCCTCCGTCACATCGCCTTACCTCCACCTTACCTCCACCGAAGACAGAGTATGAGCGGCGTGCTCTGGCGACGCTCTCAGTCCCTCCCCTCCGTCCGTCTCCCCGGCTCGTCCCGCTGTCCATTCCCCTCGCCTCCACATCGACCCATCGCTCTGCTCTTGCCCTCTACTGTCATGTGATGCATATCTCCCGTGTTCCCTCGGTCTCTCCTTCCCTCCAGTTGATCTGCCCTTCCTCGGTTTCACTCGCTCGTTGCTACACTCAATCTCTCTATGCGTCCTTGTCTCGTCTTGTCCTGTATCCCATACTCTTTCTTCTCCTCTACTCTACTCTATTTCCCTCGCACATCTCCCCGGACATTGTCCTCGTCGTTTTCTTTTGCACCCGCACTTGCAGCTATACAATACCAGACCTTGCTTCCGTTTCATGATTCTTCATGCCTTTTTTCTTACGATTTTTTTTTGTTCACCCTTTTTCTTCTTGATTATCTATTTTTTATTGTACGACCGACCCGACTCGACACTCTCTTGGATATGGATATGGATACATGCGTTTTTACCTTCCCTCTTCTTCCCCTCTACCTCCTCCCTCCTCCCTCTTCTTCCTCTTCTCGTTACTGTCCCCCGCATCGCCGCCACCCCACCGTCGTTGCCTTTCTCTCCCTCCGGCCTCCTTGTTTGTAGCTACATGTTCGAATTTCAGAAGAGAAGAGAAGAAGAAGACGCAGCAGTTTTTTGTTTTGTAGTACTTATTGTGTATAGTGGTCTGGTTTCTGGTCCGGGATGAATAGATGTTTATAATAATCCCACATTTTCGTAGCCAGTTGTGAAGGGAGAGAAGCCAAAGGAAAGGAAGAGGAAGAAGAGCCCGATTTGGGAATGGGATGACCAAATTGGGAATAGTGGGGGCTGTGCGCAGGCTTTCTTATCAACCACTAACTTGGAGCCAAAGGGTTATTTTCGACTGCCACACCATCCGCCTCTCGTCCGCCGCATTGCTGTGTTTCTTTTGTCTGCTGTGCTTATCTTGTTTCCGGAGTACTAGTGGAAGTTTCGACTTTCATCTGATGCCAGTGGTCCAAGATGCCATCCCGCCACGGCGTGGTATATTATCGTCAAGTCGATTTGCCAAGATTTGCGTAAGGAAGGCGGTCGCCCGTCTAACGGACCCTCGCAGCTTACACACGAGTGCGCACACGACGAGATGGACGGTGGCGAGACTCCAGATTTGTTTGAAGTCCTTCCCATGACCTCGATTCGTTTGAAGGCGCGAATGGTACACCGCCTCAACACCGCCTCGCGCTCTTTCAGCTTCGAAGAGACGCTCGCATCGCCTCGAGCACTCTATAAGAGCATCGGGCTGCACCTCTACTTCCAAGTCTGACGTCCACTGCGAAGCATGGAACTCGACCATCCATCCACTGGCTCCGGTCCGTCGCAGGTTGCAGTGGCACAAAGGTGCGCAAGGCCGTAATCGCTTGTGTGTCAAAAATAACTCGTTCTCCCGCAGTGTTTCCCCAGGCCAAATGTTCCACAATGCAGCTGGCTTTGGTATACATGGAGGGCAATTCATGAGCGTGCAGGGGAATGTGAACATGCAACCGATGGTCCCGTACCCCGTGGCTGCGGGTTCAGTCGTCTTGGGACCGCAACAGCCACCTCAGACGGTTTGTATGCTACTCTGAAGTCTTCCATTGGCTCAGCGACATCTTCAGATCGTCTCCAGCGCGCCCTCCCCTCAGGCTACGGTTTATTCGGAGAGCGGAAATTGTTGCAGCCAGCTACTACGCCAGGGCCGAGGAACTCCGTTATACGTCCCCAGCCCTCAAGTCAATCTTCCTGCCGAGTATCGAAGGAGGGGCGTCGCCATAGGTGACGTCGGCCGAATCACCTCGGAAGGAAGTTTCGACTTCTTCTTCAATATTTACCTCCCTGCAACCCATCCGATCAATGCAAATATTCCGGAGGATTTCGTTCCATTATCGCCTTACGATCCAATCGACGTCGCTCACTATGATTTTAACCCCGGGAATTATGTTTGCAGCCCTTCTGTTAATGAAATTAACCGTGATCTTCCAGAGTAAGTCCGCCGCCGTGTTACTTGGTGCAAAAACGGAATACTTTTATGTTCAGGTTTCCGGGCGGTGAATTTGTTTTCAATTGCGGCGAACCCAGCGGAGCTGTTTTAACCCTGCCTAATGGCGCCTACCTGGAAAAGCTCGAAAATCTGGAAAACATGCGACGGTATGCAGCGAGACACGCCGAAAGCTGGTACAAATACGTCAATGAAACGAGAGGGCGCGGACTCGTGAACGGCAGCCTCTATCTAGTCACGGGATGGGAAAAGGCCGATTCGTGGGGCATGGCGTCTTACCATAATGTTTCGCTCCAGAACGAGTTTCAGCTCATGTTCAGACCGACAGCGGATGCGGCTAATCGCCACAGGTACCGCTGGCAAGGCCCGCATTGTCGGCGCAAGCACGCCGACCCTCCACCGGTCGATGAAACTCCTCTAAATCAGACGACCTTCATCCACGCATTTGCGATTTCTGTCTGCGAAAACATCTGGGGAAAGCTTTTTGGGGTCGAAGTTTGCCAGCCCGCGGATTCGTCGACTTTCCAGAAAAACTCAGGTCGTGGTTTCGTACCATATGGGTCCCGGGGGTCTTCATTCGGGTGGTCTTTCTTCTTCGGAAGCAGCCATAGCGAGGGGGAGCAAAACACCAGGCAAGCTCCTGTCTCTGGCAATGGTATGGTATCCGATGCCTCTCCCATTCCCAAGGTACGTACAGGCGATACCAACTTCAATCGGAACCCAACTGATCCCTTTCTTTCAAGATTATTCACCCATCGGAAATAATACATGAGTGCATCCTCCGCGAGGTATTTCTTATTTGTAACATTTGTCCCTGGCTCTAAACCCACCACCAGGCTCCCAACGCACGAGTTGTGATAACTCATGACGACGACTGGTGTGATGTCTTCAGAGACGTATGTTTCAATGGTCTTCCTCTGTTTCGTCCTCTGAATGTGACAAGGATGGGATCAAACCAACGGGGCAAATATTCTCGGAATTGCAGCAAGCAATATTTGACCGCTTCGAAATAATGGAAGAGGATGGTTAGCCGTTTCAACCTTGACAAATCCCGTAAATTCAGTGTATGCAGGTGCGGTGTTTCTGGTGGCTAAATCGCATATGAACCTGGTGAAGGATGATCCCGGTTTTCCGAGCCCATCCCTCCTCTCCGACTATGAGAGTATCGCTTTGAGGGCCGCCAGGTCGCCGACGACCCGTTTATCTCCTTCAACTTCCCCCGACAATCAGTTTATCTCCTTCAACTTCGAGCAATTTTTTAATTCTGCGTCGTCAGTCATCAATACTTCCGCTGTGATCTGACTCAACTGAGACTATCATAGTTCGGAGGTCGTGCCAGAGCAAGATTTTTTTCAAGACCCCTTTCCCTTTGCTCTAGTTTATGATAGCGACGTACCGGCGTCTTCTCCGCACGACTTGACCAGACGATCACAGAGTTTTGGCCAACAGTCTTCAACACCTCCCGGTGAGCTTTCGGTCCCCCCTGGTGGCCCCCGTCGTCGAGCACAATCAGACAAGACTCCATTCCCCTCAATACGCTTCCACGCTGCCACCTACGACACCTCCGCGGTTGCCGATGACGATTCGCCGGCATCCGACCTTCCCCCAATCGGCCCTCATCATGGACCTGGGAACACTCAGTGGGCTATCCGTGATTCGGCGCAACGACTCTCCCCCCCGCCGAGTCCAGAACTGCTTTCACCGTGGCCTACGTCCGACGCATCGTCCATTGGATCGGTGCCCCCATCTCCAAGTCGTTCTGGTTTTCCGAGCCCATCCCTCCTCTCCGCCCAGGAGAGTAGCGCTTTCAGAGCCGGCAGGTCTCCCAACCTGTCCCGCCATCGACTACAGAACGACGACCCGTATGGTCTCAGGGAAGAACCTACTATCCGGGGGCGGCTTGCGCGCCGTGACAAACCACACGGATCTCGCAACCCCTCGGTTTCCTCGTCGGTCGGGGTCATATTCGAGCATCTTTCGATCGAGGACGATACCTCAGCGGCAGGGTCGCGTTACAGCGGCGACTACGCCTCCCTTGATCCGCATAGCTCCGCTCAGAGCTCGAGTTCGCAGCCCGAGTTCTCGTGGACTGGGGAAGGGTCAGCTTCCGGCTCCATTCGATCCTTGTCGTCACTATCCCAGGCATTCGAGTCTGACGTCCTCAATCTACCTGGCCACTCCTCGGATGCAGGCCACTCGCGTAGCCATTCCAAGGCCCCGGGCGTTGAGGCCGACGTCGAGCACCTTGCCGGTTTGCACGGCCATGGCAACAGCGGAAGGATGACGACCAGAGCTCATCGACGTCGGCACAGTCCTTATCCCATCGCCGGCCCATCGACGAGCCTGGGAGAAGGGGGCGAGGCCACGGGTTGGGACGGCTATACCAGCGACTTTATGGATTTCAGCCGCCTAAGTAATAGGGGCAGATCCTAGCAGTCCCTCTGCAAGTCCTTCGAGCTCGCGGAATGCCGGTCAATCTAGCCAGGAAGATCAGGGCGCTCAGGCATACCGTGCAGTGGTAGCAACTCCTGCATCTATCAGCTTTCTAATGCGATGAGAATGCAATTTCTTTTTATGTTGCGGTCCAGAGCAACTCCGTACGCGAGTCTCGGTGTAGCGTATAGCTCCCTGAAATCTGAACCGGTAAAAAATTCGGGTTTACGGTGACGGTGATATTATACATTATACAGGGTTGAAATCAAGGGCAAGAGTCCTAAACGGCTGATCTAATCTAACGAACGTCTTCCCAAGAGTTTAGTAATCTCGCGGTGCTCTTTGAGCCAATCAGTGAACGTGGGCTGCGGTTCTCCGCTCTTGTCCTGTAGACCGATGAGGTAGTTGGAAAACACGATGAGGGATCCATAGCGATAGCTGATGTTATATTAGCCTAACCAATGAGCAAGAAGTAGCTGAGAACGAACAGGTAGTTTACGGCCCCGTTACGCAGTTTTTGTTCCTTGGCCGTTCCCTTTTCGCAAGCATCTACCTTGAGCTTGTAGCTACGAAAAAACATATTGAAACCGTCATGGGGGAGAAAAGAGTTGTACGTACTCGTAAATGGCTTTTCGCAGGTTTTGGACATCTTGCATCAAATCGATAGCGCGATCCGCAAGTCGCTTGGCAAGCTTTCCGTATGTGAGGACGCCAACGAGCTGAAGAATCGTCTTGTACTCTCCTAAATTATCGTTAGCTTGCGGACACTATAAAAAATGATCGGTCTGCCTTGGAGATAGGCTTCTTCTTCCGACGGACCATCCATCGAATCGTAAGTGTCCGTGAGGTCGTCTTCATCATATTTGGGCTCCTTCCCGATCCAATTCGTGGTTGTCGCTATAAGGCATGCCGCTACCATGCCCGTCGTGGTTCTACCCCTGCCCATCTGGCAGTTGAAGACAAAGTCGCCGGCTTGTGTGAGACCTGATTTAACTCGATCGAACAACTGAGATAGAGCATCGGGAAGCGGCGCCTGCTCGTCAGTCTGCCATCGTACGAAATGAGCATTTGCCAGGGAAAAGAGTGACGAGGGATTCTTACGACTGCGATTCGACCATAGTCTATCTGCGGACGTTCAGCGGGAAAATATAATAATCTTGGAGCCAGAGGGTACCTTGAACCCTTCTGTCTTCATCAAACTAAACACGTCCCTAGGTGTTAATATGTCCTTTTCTGAGACGGTTTCCCACAGTGGGACGATTGCAAATGAACCAGGGCGTTCCTCGACTTCGTCGTGGAGCAAGACTCGACCTTCATTATCTCTAAGTTCACGAAGAACATCCTTCTTGAAACTCTCTTCCATTCGCTCGACCATCGCCGTAGTCACTCCAGTAGCCCTGTGGTTGAATTTAGGGTTGTGTTAAGACCATGTGTGGGGGCTTCTTACTCGACGTTCACAAGCGGGTTAGCAGCCAGACGAAGCACGTGTGGGCTTCCCGCCACATAAACCACAGGTTCCTAGAAGGTTTCAGTTGCTCTGCTCTGTTGACAACGAGGTGGTACCCGCCTCTCGTAACGAAGTCCAGAAGACTTTGTTTTTCCCCGTAGGTCCCGCGTCTACTCTGAGTAATGCTCGCCGTAAACTGAAAATCGGAAATCAGCTGAGGATGACCATATCAATCATCAAGTTACCCTTCTACAGTGGGCATGCCACTTCAAAAATGTAAGTGGATTTGAAATTTATAAACTGCAAACAACGCACCTGCCGCAAACCATCTTTTCGTCGCGTGGGCTCAAAGAATCCGTACTACTGGTCGGAGATAACGACGGCGAAGGGATACAACTCAAAGTAAGTGGGACTCGGCGGAAGTTAGGAGCCCCGTCTATGCGTCTACGCTCCATTCAACAAGTAGAATTAGGGGTGGGTCAGATAAAACGTACTCTGGGAGCGTCATCTTCTGTAGATTGAGGAACATGTCGTTCTTGAGGATCGTTGAGGCAGATAGGATACTTCCGGACCGGTTTACGACGATCTGGTTAACTTCGTCGGGATGGGCGACGCCGTCTGTCACGTCTGCGCGCTCCAGTGGCTTCAGTGAATTGAAGCCATCCGCAAACAGCTCTTTTTCGAATGTTTTGATAACTGGCGGTGATCAACGAGATTGAATATACAGAAGATGAAACTGCAACTCACCAGGCTGACTCTTGACGAATGATTCTATCGTCTCAAACGACTGCCGTGTATCCGGTTCTGCAGACTGTAGGTAAGCCTGGAAGACGATCAATGCGAAATATCGGTGCAGATTCTGCAGGCCTGTCTACCGGATGAGCCCAAATTGAAGCCGGAATGAAACTGCATAATTGCCTTTTTGTGCATGCTTGCGCTTTTCCTTGTCATCTGTCGCTTGATCGGCCCTCGTGCGCGCCTCCTCAATTGCATCTCGAAGGTTATAAACTATGTCGGCGCGGTCGATAGCATCGTCAACTGTACTCTTGACAGCGAGCCCTTTGCGAACAACCCGCAAGAGACCTAGTATCTCGTAAGAAACGTGTGTCAAGTGCATCACGAATAAAGTGCTCACTGTTGATAATTTGATAGGACTGCCGATTCCGTGGCGGCTCTACACGGTCCATAGGCGGCATGGACATCATCGACAACGTCCGCTTAAATGGAGTCGTCGGAGTCGTCGGGAGTCGCCGGGACTCCAACCACTGCCGAATCAACAGAAGAATAATCTGTGACAGAATAAATAAACCCCATGTAGATTTAGAGCTAACACGAACAGATGCCAAGGTACTCCTCCCGCGACCAAGTTGGCAATTTACTACAATCGGTGTGTTGTTGGAAGACGCAAGAACGACGTCGACGAGGTCCTGCAGATCAGAAAAGTCCGGCGGCTTCTCGGCGGTCATTGGGATGCGATGGTACTCCAGCTCCAGGCCATCGGATGCCTTGCGAGACGCCATCACGTCTTTGAGGACAACGACGTCCTGAAGCTCGTCCTGGATCTCCTCCCACACCGGAATTACGGACCCGTCCTCTTCCTCCGTATGCAGCAAGAGTCTACGCGGGAAATTTTAGCGTCTAACGGCACTGTAATGAAACAGAACACCGACCTCCCGCCGAATGCCTTCAGCTCCGAAATGACATCGTCCCGAAGGCGTTCCTCCAGAATCTCCAACCGCGATGCGGAGATGCCGCCGTAATCTTAACTCCGTGATTAAAGTAAAACCCCAACAAAAAGCACCGGTTTCATACCCTTCATATTTCTCAACGAGAAGCCCTCCCGTCGAAGGCAGTACGGCGCGCCATTGATGTAAACGATCGGCTCCTCCCTCAACGTGATCCATATGATCCGCTGCGCCGAAGGATGCGCGCTCTTGATGCGCGCGAGTACCTCGTCGATGGCTTCGAGCGTCGGTTGGCCGAGCGCGTAGATGTGGCTCGTGGGGACGCGGCGGAAGTTGATGGCACCACGGACGCCGTGGTCGACGTGGTGTGATTCTTGATGCCACTGGTCAGACTTGAGGAGTGTGCTGTTTAGAGAAGGGTTTCAGCACGATGATTAACTTTGAAAAAAAAAATCGCACCCTTCTCGGAGGATAATCCCGCTCCGATTCTGAGAGTTAAAGAAATCAACGAGGTAATAACATCGTCGCAGAAAAAACTACCTTGACCACATGCTTCGAGTACTCATCTCCAAGGATCTGTCCGCCCGCAATGGCCATATCGTTCTTCTTCCCGGGGACCACTGCACGATCCTCCCAGTTGGTTTTCGACAGCGAGGACAGATCGTTGATCGGTGCGAACACGTTCAGGCGGGATCCATAGGACTTGCGCAGGAATTTGATTTGGCTGGCCGAACAGTAAGTATCGTTGCCTCCCAACTGGGAGAAGAGAAAACTCACTTCCATATCTCGGTCCGGGTCTGCAGTCATTAATTCATTGGGCAAAGTGACAGAACAAGACAAGACGAACCGTGAGCCAATCAGAAAAGCTTTGTGAAAAGTCCTCGGTGCCGTCGACGAAAGAGGTGAAGGCGATTATGAAGAAGCTAAGTTATCGTCATGGAGATGAGCAGGGTAAGACGAGTAAAGAACGGCATATCATACTATTTCTCCAGCGCCTTCACTGCCTTGTCCAAAAAGTCCTCGCCTTTCGCTTCCTCCATGCTGGTCATCGAATACTTGAGCCGATGCATCAGAATATCTTCCCGTAGATTTGTGACATGGTCCGCTATTCCATTCCAATAAATTCAAGTTCGATTCATGATGTTAGGTAGATGAAATAAACGCACCAGCGTCAATGACCCGATCGACGAGCCTCTTCGCCTGCAGCCCGTGATCCAGACAGCCTAGTAGACTGAGGATGACGCCGTAGTTCCCCATGTGCGCCTTGCGGAGGTTATCCAACAGCGCAGGCTGTGTCATCAGCAGCTCGATGGCTGATTGGGAGTTTCGATTTTGCAGGCCTACAAATCAGATAGATAGATCAACACATCGATAAAGGGGCGAATCACGATACGCACATTGTTGGAGGAGGTAGGTCAGACGCAGAAGCGACTTGCTCAGATCCTGCTGCGCGCTCGCCTGCTCGAGTGCCTGCAATATTCTAGACTCGGTGTCCTAGGTTCACATTAATTTCGTGGTGTCTGTTATCAGGTTGAATTCAAATGTACCTGATTCGCAGGCTGCGCCAATGAGTTGGATTAGGTTATATTCGAAATTAATTTCGGGTGGGAAAACTCACACTCCCAGTCGGCGTCCCGATGCGCGCGGGGGTAGTGGGGCCGTTGTGTTTCACCGCATACGGATCGGGCAGCCCGCGCACGATAAGCTGCTTACGGCGCACAATCGACGCAGCGACCATCGCGAACGTGGTGCGCACCGCGCCCATGCCGCAGCAGAACACGAGCGCCGTGTGCAGAGGATCCGTCGCGCGGATGACGCGCAGGTACGCGTCGAGGTAGTTGTCCTGGCGCGGAGTCAGCCAGCGCCCGAATAAGAATGAAGATGATGTACGAACCTCGATCGGGCGGTCGGGCGCGATAGGGATCCTATAATAGTCGGTCTAAGAACAGATGAGCGGCGCATGGGAGCATACCGATGATACTGGCAAGAAAGCAATGTGAGTGCTGGATCAGATAAGATTACCGGGGTACGAACATCAACATTCCACCCCTCTTCTTTCATCTGGCCCCACAGCTCCCACGAGGTGCGGACATTCAGGTTGTCAACGGACGTCCACGTTGGCAGGATCGCGCCTCCGCCGGAATCCGCAGCTAAAGGCTGTGTGAGCAGTCGTCACGAAGGATGATCGCGACATACAACTCGCCGCCTCGTTATGCGTCAGTAGCAATCCGCCGTATCTGCGGATCCGTGGATATGATTTATGCTTTTCGGAAGAACCGTGCGTACCTGGTGGCCTCTTGGAGGATGTCGTTCTTCAGCCGGTTCTCGATAGCCTCAAGGTTTTCGGCGCGATCAGATAACGCGAGCGTCCGTCTTGGGTGCGATGCATCTCGAAGCACGAACGGACGTCCAGAAATGTACACTGGCTGGAATGAACACCTGGAAGATTATCTGGATTTTCAACTTACCGATAGGCTCCTCGCGGGTGGAGAACCAGACGACGTGAGATGGGTCGGGGGTACCTGGTCGGCACCTCAGAATAGAAAGGATAGCGCGCAGGCCCTGAGTCCGCGGCTGTGCGACACCAAAGACATTTAGATCGGCTATGCGGGGTGCGCGAAAATTGGGGGCTCCGTGTACGTTCAAGTCAAGATCAAGAGCACGACCTATAAATTGTCACGGAGGGAATATAGGACCTGGAACTTCATACCTGAAGGGTAGTGATCGGTTTTCAAGATAAAGCCTCTGGACAGCACGCTGCCAGTTCGAGTTTTGACCACAGATGGACCCGAGCGCTGGAGATGAGCCATTAGATCCAAAGACGATCCAGTGGTGGGTCCCTTTTGTGCATTGAGAATGTCGCTTGAGATCCGGTGGTGGCCCAAAGCTCCGGGGGGAATCGAAGAGGGTCTGTTGCTGAGCGGCTCGGATTTCGAGGCGGGAAGCGAGGGTGGCACGGACACGGGGCGGTCACCCTCCATCTTTCGAAGGTTATTGAGCATCATGAGGGTCAGTCGGGAGCTTCAAGGCAGATTCTAGCCTCGCGGCTTGTGGACGGAGTTGCCAAAAGTGAATCGGGGTTACCCGCCACATCACCGTCAGATCGCCTTACCCCAATCGGTAAATCGCCGACCACATCGGTTTGGGTTTTGGTACCCCTCATTTAACTGCCATCTTGTCCATCTACCTCGTCAAATGTCCCCAGTTACCTTCGCATACTATTGTTCCGGTCATGGTGGGCGGCACTGGTTCCTCATCTCATGCGAAGACGAACTGACGATTGCTTGAAGGGTATGGACATGCTACGCGAGTGTCTGCGCTCGCAAGTCATCTGCTACGTCTTCCCGAGCTAGACAGACCTGCTGTGCACATCGTGTCCTCGGCTCCAAAGCATGTTTTCGCGGATAGTATCGGTTTGGGTGCTCGTTACCGCAACGCCAACATCGATCCTGTTATCGTCCAACCACTAGCGTAAGGCAACCGTTTAGTTCCGATATGTTTGACGCATTACCCCCCAAAGCTATCGGGTGGACCGTCAGCAAAGCGTCGCTGTGTTGAAATCGTTTATCGATAAGAAGGATGCGATATTGCAAACGGAGGTGGAGTGGCTTACAGAAATTCATGCGGATTGTGTCTTGAGTGACGCAGCTTTCGTGGGATGGTAGGTTGCTTTGCAGTTTGATCAATTCGGCGACCGACGACCCTCGTGCAGCTTGGCGGCTTCAACAGTCGGGATTCCATCCATTTTGGTTACCAACTTTACGTTCGACTCAGTATACAGCTATCTTTCGACTACCCTCGTCGATGCCCCTGTTTCTCATGCGGACGATACGCATCCACACTTCAATAATCTTATCCCTGATATTCCAGTGCCGTCGACAGAACTGGAACCTCTAGGTATGACTCGTCTTCATTTATTCGCCGATTTGTCTCTACTGATCTACCACATGTGCAGTTCACCAAATCCATGCTGGATACCGTTGCGCACATCTTCTACTTCGTCTGCCGGGATATATTCCAATTCCGTCGTTTGCTATCGACCCTTCCCTTCCTTCCCCCGAGTGGGTGGATCCACTCACAAATCGATTTCACAACAGCGTATTTGCGTCCCTGGATGACCTGCCCTCGTCCCCTTCTCTCCATCCACCAGTTGGGTACCGTGGCGTCTCTCGACGAGAGCCTGCTCGACAAATAATGCCTATACCTCTTCTTGTTCGGTCGCCGTCGCCTTCTGTGTATTTGCCAATGGGCCGGTCTCAGCTACTGGAATCCATTGGTATTCCATCTCAGTATCACGACCCAAATTCGACAAGAATCCTTATAGTCTCTTTCGGTGGTCAAATGTTTCGACGCCCAGGCAGATCAGGGAGTGCGACACCCAGTCGTCGGGCCAGCCGCGAACTGAGCCCCGTTCGGGGATCATTCAGTCATGGATCGCCACCGACTGTCAACGGGTTTGTCCACGGCAATAAAGATATTGCTTTTGGCAGATCACCTACTTCCGCTAAAGGCTCTATGTTCCCGCATCTGCAGATCCCAACAGCCCTTCCGTCTCCGAGTGGAGAGGAACACGCATTCGTTTTCTCGGCCCCGCGTCTAGCCACCGCCTCCCATCTCTGGATCCCCGGTGCTCCCCCAGCATCAAAACCTTTAACCACTCCGATATCACCTCGCGTCTCTGATGGGCCTCTGTTCCAGACCATCCCACCAACCCCAGCTCAAATTGAATCGACTTACGATCAGGCGTACTTTGATTTTGAAGACATCCCGGAAGATGACGACCTCCCGCGACTCCTACCCGACCCGTCCTGGATCGCGATCGTTTGTGGTGTGTCCAAAGAGCAATGGAACGCCGATGAAGGTGGTGGGGATTCGGACCTTCCTGACGGCTTCTTTGTCGCTCCACGAGATGTATACATGCCTGATCTAACGGCTATCGGCGATGTGCTCCTTGGGAAACTGGTAGGTTCTCGGATTTTTCGACCGCAGATGTCAGAAGCTGAAGAAACCCAGGGTTATGGAACAGTCGCGGAATGCGTCGATTCCTCTACCCCCTTTGTCTATGGTAAATTTCCTTCCAAGTTTTCTTCCTATTCATTGACCCGACCGCGACGTTTGATAGTGTCCCGCCCGCTATTCATCGAGGAGCATGGACTTCGACGACTGCTAGACCACGACGGTGTTGGTGTCGAGCTTTCTCGAGAGTCGTACGAAGCGGGTGATTGGGCCGGGGCAATCGAAACGGCATGGCGGAATGGGAAGGAAGCGAAGAACTCCGAACGTAAAGATGGCGCGGCCGGTTTCAGTTTAAAGACACGGGAGGAGGAAGGCGGCAAATTAGCGACAATGATAGTTCGATGGGCGGAAACATGGGGCGGCAACACTGCGTAGATTTTGACGGTAGGTGGACAGCTTGGCGTTGGCGCACCCGTAGCTGAACATAACGACCTCGGCAGGTGTCATCGGCTGCCAATTAGACTTCTTTTCCTCTTGTGAGACGCCAGCGCTTTCAGGGCTGAAATTTTGCGACTTCCGGCTTCGAAGGAGGTGACAAGATTCAGCGACCTCGAAATGGACTTTGGTCTCCGCCGTGAGAGGTCAGCGCTTTTGGTGTTTGATTTTTTTGTGACTCCGGCTCCGAGTCGGAACGCGCAGAGCTGTATGAGGATATCGATAATCCAGTGCTGATACAGCATCCAACATTGATGCAGATCTTTCGCGGGCCTGCCCGACTACCTCGGAGATGAGGGCGCGAATCTGTGGGAGACAAGGGTGGGAAGTTTGCACATCAACCGAACCTTCTCGTCAGCGACCCGTTGGTCACCGGCGGGTGTTGTGTTCAGTGCTCTGGTCCGGTTCTACTGAATGCTGATTGACTCCCACTTCCTCTCCTCACGGCAAACACGACTGAGGCGATGATCCATCAGCGTTTCATGTTGAAAGACCCGATGGCACTGCCTCTGACTGCTTTTGCTCGCACACCATTGTGAAGTACACGCCACTTTCACATCTTAGAGAGTCACAACCTGCGCGATCGCACAGGTTGTGTGGTTGACCGGGAATCGCGCAGTGACACCCAGTGGTATAAAAGCCCATTGGTGCTAAACCGATTTCGGCAACGGACGTGATATTCTCCCCCTCATTACAATCCCCTACAGCGAATCGAATGCACAGACGCCTACGAATAATCACAAGTGCGTGAATAACGGTCGCCTGTCTTATATCACTTACCTACCTCGTTTATGTGCAGCTGCGTTGGACAAGCAATCGTCGTTGAGATCCAGTCCGACTCGTAGTCCTCTCTCTATCGTACTTGCTCAACGGCCGGCAACTTGGCCTGAACGTCGAAAGGAAATGGCATCCCACAAGAAGTCTATCCGCCAGGTCTCCTTTGAAAGCAGGCATACACTGTCATCCGAGAGCGAACACTACACTCACCCATCCCCTCGGAGACGAACCGTAAAACTGTGGGGCAAACAGCTGGAAAATTCCGGACTGGAAGATGGGACCGGAATTGAGCGACGTCCGTTTTATTCTTCCTCTCATATAGATACGTGCTAATTACCGCCTACTAGAGAAATCTTTCAAATGGATCCGAGGGCAAGTAATCGGGAAAGGCACGCATTCGCATAGACGAGTGTACCTCGGACTTGATGCTACGTCTGGAGAGATGATGGCGGTAAAGCAACTCAGCTTTCCCCAAAATCTGGGTGAATTACCCGGTCGTCCTTCTGCTCGTATTGTCGAGCGAGAGCTGGAGAATATGAAAGGCCTCCGCCATCCAAACTTGATTGAATACCTCGGTCTGGAGGAGACTGGCGATGTTATCTCTATGTCGGTCCTATAATATTTGCTACAGCAGGAGTTCTCTGATATCTTTGTGCAGATTCATGGAATACGTCGGTGGCTCAATTCGGGCAAACGTGCGACAGTACGGTGCTCTTGACGCGGACGTCGTCAAATCGTTCACATCTCAGATTCTCGACGGGTTGATTTACTTGCATGCCAAGGGGCTCATCCACGGGGCTAGTATCATCTTCCTGTCTTATCAATTATAGTTAATCTTCTGTCACACAGGCTCTGAAATCAAGCAATGTATTGGTGGAGCCCACGGGCACATGTAAGATCGAAGGATTGTGTTGCTCCGAAACCGAGATCCGAGATAATTCAAGAGCAATCCCGGGGGCCATATTCTGGACGGCGCCCGAAATTATCAAGACGCAGTACAAGGCCTACGATTCGAAGGCAGACATATGGAGTCTCGGCTGCATTGTACTCGAAATGGTCACGGGAAAGCGCCCGTGGTTCAACACGGAGGCTGTGGCAGTCATGTTCAAGGTAACTATCTCTATCCGGATATTTTTGCGCCTCTCTAATCTTCGACGATACATAGCTCTATCAGCAGACGCTCAGGCCACACCCTCTCGATGATCTGGAATTGGACCCCGTTGCAGCGGATTTGATGGAGAAATGTCTTACCTTGTCAGTATTATTTCTGTCTAGCCTATTCATGATTCTAATATCACTGATTCAAGGAAACCCGAAGACCGCTTGTCAGCTGTAGAACTCAAACAACATCATTACCTTGGGCTATCACCCGAGCACTCGTTTCAAGGATTCAGACCCGCAGTTTAATCTGAACCCCGGTTTCATCCCTGGTCTCGGCTTTCCCGGATTTGTTCGACACTGATGTTTTATGCTCTGTGCATTCGGGCGATACTATTTATGTTCTGATTGATCTCGAAATGCGTATGACTGTCTTTTTATGTATCACCCTCCCATTTACATAGTCCAGTATTTATTTCCCTATGTATCAACTCAAGGTCCTTTGTATTGCAATTGAACGTGTATTTTTATGTGTATCATCCTTGGTCAGATCGTTCGCTGTTCTCCGAACAAGCTGGAACTCCATCTTCTGATTATGGTTCTACGCAAACGCCACCAAGAGCCCCCGTCCTGATTCAGTAAATCAAGTTTGACAGGTTGAATCCCCGTCAGCTTGATTGTATCTCGCTGTCGTCCACGCATGCCCATCGGCGCGTATCCTATGCATCGCGATATCGGATTGATTCCGGACGCCATCCCTTCTTCATTGCATTTAATTCGGCATTCGACAGCTAGATCTGTGTTATAGAATCATCCCGAAAGTGTCGTTAGCGCCAAACATGGGCGCCTGATGCGGCATTTATCATCGCGCCATGGGAGACCACTGGTTATTCCCGCTCTGTTCGCAACACAGCGCTCCCATCAACCGTCGTCGTCTTGCGCTCTGCCCGTCGAATGTTAAACGGGTAGGAGCGTGACACCTCTGAAGCTCTGCGATATTTCCCTAGGCCTCCTCAACGTTACATTCGGCGGTGACTGGCTTTGACTCCGCACTCTCTCTGCGGCACACACAAAGATCGGTCGCACCCTGATTGCTGATCAAGAACGTTTCCCGCTTACTCGGCTTATGGCAAAAACTGGTCCGCCGAGTTCATTCACTTGGCCGGCATACGTTGCCGCCAATGCCGTCACCTCGGCACATTGTTCGGCAAAGCGGAGTTAGAAGCTGAACTTGAGTTCAACCACATTTGACGGCCGAGAATTTGGTTGCACGACAACTTAGCTCGAATGGGAACGGAAACGCCATAAAGTTTGTCGTGGGAAATCGAAATCAAACTGGGAAACATGACTGCCGGTTTCGCACTCAATTAGCTTCCGGGGTCGCGAGGGGCGCTATAATAATCGTTATATCGACTCAACGTACCTCTCCGCCCGTCTACTACGATGTTGGATTATGAACTTGAAGATAAGTACTATGGTGCGCGATGTATTACTCCCCGCATCGTTTCCGTCTGCTGAATCAGTCGAAGAGCCCTCCCCGCTCGCGCAGCAGTCACAACCGTCTGACCCAGAGGACTCTTTGGGCAAAAAACAAGGTGTGGAGTCAGTTTTGTATTTACGACACCCTACCCAACGCAAAACGACCAGATGACAAGCACAACTCGGAGGCGCAGAAAGCCTTGGTGTGCGACTTGCCCAAGCTCGTAGAGGAGAATCTCAATTCGATGTCCAATGAGTCCAATCTCCGCACGGTACGCGTATCATCTCATGTTACACGATTCTGCTCATTGGCGAAGTATGAGTCCAGCGTTGAGAAATTGAGAGTTGAGGCCGACAGCTCGAAGCTTGAGGAGAGAACTACCGAGAGGTTGCAGCTTGCAGTTGAAGCTTTGGCTGTGGGGTTGAATCCCGAACCTCAGGCCATTGCGATGGAAGCTCGGGAAGCGGATAAGTTGACCGTCCCGGAGCTGGAGCTAGAAGACACAGTGATGCCCTTCGACCAGGAGTTTAACAATACGGGGACTTCCTTTGGGGCAACGAAAACCGAGTCTGGATCGAACGACCCGGAGGACGCTTCGGGGGGAAAAGGGGAAGGTGTGTATTCAGCTTGTGCGTTTGCGGCTGGGCCAACGCAAGACCACCAGATACAATCTCATCTCGTGCATGGGAGGCCTCGGCTGCGAAGTTCGCTAGGAAGGAGGCAGCGCAGAAAGAGCGCCTGGGTGAGATGCTCAACGGTGCGACGAACGCTTTGAAGTCGCAGGAACCAGATGGGAAGACTCAAACAGATGAGGTACGAACATTTCCTTATTATATACGCCTTTTAAGAAACTATCAGAAGAGTAATATTTTCCACGGTCAGGTCGATCCCGAGCTTGCCGCCGTGGTGGCAGCGCTGTCGTTCGCAATGTTCTTTGATCGACAGGTAGAAGCGACTCATCTGCGGTGGGGCAAGCTGTTCGCCCAAAAACACGCCGTGGTCGTAGCGCAGCGCGAACTCGAGGCAGACTCGACGAAGAACCCCGCAGAGCGCGCCGAACAGAAGAACAAGCTCGAGCTCGAGTCACAGCGCTTGGAAGGCCTCATGCACGAGCTATCGTCTTCGGGTCTCGGATTGTCGAAGAAACGTAGCATGCGAAATGAGCTGTAGTTGTGGTGATCTACTGAATACACTCAATCCAATCCAAGGCCCACGAACACCCCCTTCATTATCTACTTGGTACACCGGGCCGCTCACGACGGCGGCACACACCCACCAAACACCGGCGGGCCTCCAGTGTCGGGCTCGAGCATCAGCTGCAAGGCAAGGCAAGTTCAATGAGCGAGTGAATACGAACGAGGCGAGAACAGAGGGAGGGGAAGAGGACAAGGGACGGAACGCACCTTCACAGTCTGCATCGTCGTGTACGCCGCCGCGATGAGCCCAAACACAATGATCGCGATGTCCGCGGCCTTCTTCCGCTTCGTGTCTGCGCACGCCTTGTAGTGCAGCATCGCGGGGTACACGTAGCAGAGCGGGACGCTGTGGGCGGAGTCAGCGCGGTATTACGTCTATGGGGCAACGTGTGGGCGGGGCGGCGGTTGGGGGGGGGGGGGGGGGGGAGAAGGAGCAAGCGAGGCGGAGCACGTACCACGCGAAGCACCCAATGAACGCAACGAACTTGTCCAGATCCGCTGCGCCCATCCAGCTGAGCAGCGCCGCACCCCCGACCGTCCCGAATCTGAGGTACATGTCAGAACCATGGAACCATGCACAAAGCAAAGCAAGAAAGAAGGGCACCGCACCTAAACATATTCTTCGTCCACTTGACGCGCACGTCGCCCTTGCCGCTGCGCGTGAAGAGCGCGTTCTCCATGATACGGATCGCGGGGAACAGCTGCAGCGGGACGGAGAGCATGATCGCGAGGGAGTAGATGAATTGCACCTGCACGCCGCACGTCAGAGGCTTCACAGACACAGGCGAGGAGAGGGGGCTTACCGACTGCACCATCTTGCTCTCTGCGTTGAGGTTGACGAGCACGACGGTCTGGATCTCCGAACCGAAGGTGGCGTACGCGAGCGCGCCCGCACCGCCGAAGAGCACTACGTCGCATGAGGTAAGCACGCTGTGGGAAACAAGATGTAAGAGAGGGAGACGCACCCAGCACGCCGAGCATCACGCCCGTGAGCACCTTCGGGAACTTGTGCGGCTCGCGCATCGCGTCCGTAATGGGAATCACCATCCCCACCCCCTCGAACGAAAACACCGCCACGCCGACAAACAGCGAAAAGTCCCGCGGATTGAAGAGCTGCACGTCCGCGATGCCCTGCGTTGCGACGATGCTGATCTCGGAGCCGAAGATGTACACGAGGCCGACGAGGATGAACGCGTCCGCGACGAGCGCGGTGCTGCTGAGCTTCGCCAGATCGCGGATGAGCACGAGCGGGAGGAAGACGACGAGCTGCACGAGGATGAAGTACTTGATGTCGACGAGGTGCTGGCAGTGCGTGAGGCCCATGACGAGCGCCTGGAGGTTCTGCGCGACGAAGATGATGTACGCGGCGACGAAGCCGATTTGGGAGACGACGATGGAGCCGAGGATGAGGTAGCGCATCCAGGGGCCGTAGAGCGTGCCGCCGATGTCGCCGAAGCTGCCCGAGACGCGGAACTTGGTGTAGACGAGGAGGAGGAAGGAGTAGAGTGAGATGAGGGCGATGAAGATGAAGAGCAGGGACGAGAACAGGATGCCGCCGTTGTAGAAGCTGGACGGACGTGAGCATGGGGGAGAAGAGGATAGGATGCACGTACGCCTTGCCGAGGAACAGCACACCGGTGCCAACAAACGCTTTCAATAACTAGAACGAATGAGCACAGGGCAGGGATGCATAGCCAACAGCATACCATGAGAACGGCCTGAGGAACGGTCGCATTCCCGTGTGGCCCAGCGGACGACATGCGCCTGCGTCTGGAGCGCGTGCGCGACATGGACCGGGAGACCTCGCGCCTGCCTAATAGCGGCGCATTCTCTGTCGGCTCCGCCACGGTGTTCTCCTCGTCCTCGTCCTCATCCTCGTCCTCCTCGAGGTCCTCTCCGGCAAAGTGGCCGAAGATATACAAGAACTCGATAAAGTTGTTGAGCATGATGGGCTCGTCCTCGCCGCGCTCGTTCGCGCGCATGAGGACGTAGTTGCGGCGGAACCCACCCGGCTCGTGGATGTGGTCGAACACGGGATCCGGCGTGGCTGCGCGAGGCGCGATGAGCGACGCCGCACGTCCGCGTGCGGCGAGCTTGCGCTGGTCGGCGTTCCACTTGTATATATCATGTCTGCGTGCATGTTAGCGTGTAAAAAGAGTCAAGAGTTATTATAGGATGATCGCCCGTCCGGAAACTATTGGCTTAGCAGCCGCAGCATCGATACTTGAACAGAGTTCCCCCCCACTTTCAAGTACCGAGCCCCGAAACCCATAGATTTCGGAACGGCCGATTCTACGAGGCCAGGTTTTTTTCATGACTCACGTTACGTCGGCCCCAGGCGTATGGTACGGGATCGGAAATGGCTCCGTGTCCTCCCGCCTGAGCGGAGTATTCGCGCCAGAAGACGACCGCCGGGATCCGGACCCCCCAGCGAGCGGGGCCTCCAGCTCCGCGGCCGGCGGCTCCCTCTCCTCTTTGGACACAAGATGCCGCCGCAGCACGCGCGCCTTCTCCTCGTCGGGCAGGTCGTCCAGGTTAACATTGCTGAGCTCCGCGTCGGGCGTCCCGCTCGGCGTTGGGCGGAGCGCGGCAAGCCCGCTCGGGCCTTGGAACGAGGCGGGCTGCGAGGACGCGAGGGGGAGAGAGCCGTCGGAGGCTTGGGGCCGCAGGGGGATATTGCGCGGCGGAGGGGTGCCTGCGTACTGCGCGCGCAGGAGCCGAATATCGGGGGTGCCATAGGGTGTCGACCTGGAAAACGAGCCCGGGACACCGAGGCCGTCGGGGGGGTCTCCTGGCGGCCGGGGTGAGATATTCAATGGTTTGGAAGGAGAGGACATGGTGGTAAGGACTCAGGAGGAGGAAGTACGCGCAGCAAGTATTACGTTCCACGTGCATTTTGGCCGCGGCCATGTGGACCGGGACAGCATATCACAAGAGGCACACATCGCGGGCAACTTAGAGTTTAATGGTATGTATTTTTTAACGAGCCCTGCGGATATATGTAGGGTTACACGGCGTGAATCCTTGTAATCAACGCAAAGCGAAGGGTTAGAGGAGGGGACGTGTCTGAAAAGGGGTGGTGCGCCGACAGCGGAGGTTACTTTAGAATACAAAGTCTCGGCGGTAGGTAGCGGAATGTTATAAAAAGGGTCTTCTGACAGGGTGTATTTATTGGAGCGATGGAACCGGGTAAATATTAGAACGGCGAAGTGCTAAGTAGTGACTCCAGTACTGACAAAATGAGATATGTATCACCGCGGCGGTCCCCAAAAGCCTAGGTAGCCCTCAGACAGCGCACAGATAGGCCACAGCAGAGCTTACCACTGTATAACATAGATTTAATTCAGAGGCTCTCTAAACCTGTTCCGGCCCCGGCTCCACCGTCTCTATATCCTCCAAGAACGGCCACACCAGCTCCTCCGCCCCAGGCTTCCCCCCGATCCCCAGCACCCGGTACTCCCTCCCCATCCCCTTCTCATCCGCAAGCCGCCGCCCCGCCTCCCGGATGCGCGCCGTCTCCTCGTCGGACTTGCCCGTAACCAGCTGGTTGACGCGCAGCTGCAGGCCCATGCGCTCGAGGAAGGCCGCCTGCGGGAGGGGGCCGTGCGTCCGGACTGCGGAGCGTGTCGCGTCTTAGCAACTGACGACAGAATGAGAGTGGAAAGAACCAACCTAGGCCACCCACTGCCTCCGCGAGGTACGCAAAGTCCACGTTCGCGGTCAAGTCGCACTCGCCCGGCGCGTGGAATACGTCGACGATCGCGTGGTTTTTGAATGCCTGCACATCGGACATCGGATCGCGTGAGTCGAAAAGCAAATCGAGACGAGGACGACGCGTAGCTTACGCGGAACGACTGGTCGAACGCGCGCGCCGCGCCGTAGTCGACGATGAGCCCGCACCCCCGCCCGCGCGGCGCGAGCAGCTCGCCCACAGTGCGCATCGTCTTGAACGCGGCGGGCGACACCTCGAGGCGGGTGCCGACGGGTGCGGGGCCGCTGTCGAAGCGCGGGGAGGACATCCCGAGGAGCGTGGACGCCGCTGTGGGCTGCGGGGAGAGCACGTATCGGAAGCGCGGGTATGGAGATGTGTCGGCGGATTCGGATTCAGATTCAGCGAGGGCGATGAGGATCTCTTGCCAGCCTTTTTCTGTTTTCTGGTACGCGTCAATGCGATGCGTGTTTTTGTGTAAAGAGGGAAGGAGTACCTCGATCGTATGGAACGGCAGTGCGTCGAAAAACTCGTGCGCGACGAGCATGGTGTACTCTTCCTCGCTCGGCGCGATCTCGTCGAGCGAGTCGTGCCACTCGAGCGTGCACCCGTACTTCTCTGCGCTCGGCGCAAGCCGCTTCTCCTGCAGCGCGCGCAGCGTCGGGCTCGTCTCGACCAGATGCACCTCCTTGAGCTGACCCCCGGCCATCCCGGTAAATTGCGACGCGACCTGAGGATCTTCAGCACGCATTCACCCTCCCACAAAGCCCACTAACGCGTAGAATATCATGCATCAGCGTCCCGCGCCCTGGCCCCAGCTCGATTAATCGTACCGGCGGCCGCTGCTGCTGCTGTTGCACGACTTCCAGCCACTGCGACATCAGCCACACGCCCAACAGCTAGAATCCCCATGGCTCGTTATTATCATCTTAACGCAAATTCACAACGCACGCAGCACCTCCCCGAAGATGCCGCTGATTTCAGGGCTCGTGACAAAGTCGCCTTGGGCGCCGAAGATGGGGTTGCGCGGGTTCATGTAGTACCCCTGCGTCGGGTGCGCGAGACACATCTGCATGTAGGTCGAGAACGAGATGGGGCCGGTCGCTTTTATGCCGTCGATGATTATTTTTTCGACGGGAGTTATTGGCGGTGGAGACGCGTTAGACGAGAGTCTTTTCTGTCCCAGTCCTCGCCATGGAATCCTCCGCCTAGCACAAGATCGAAGCATGACAGGCAGAACAGTTCCTGTGTGAACCTTGGGTGACAGTTCTTTTTTGACTACAGCGGACCGACGCAGCACAGAACTCCCGAATGACTCTGTTCCAGTCAGTTTCAAGTACGCCAGATGAGACAGCGGTGAGAGTGTTCGGGACCGGAGGCTGTGTCGTGTGAAGTTATCGATTTTTTATAAGCTCGCGTCTTGCTCTCACCTCTCAGCACACATCCCGCAAATCCAAGGGATTCCCTAGCTTTTACCTCCACAACACCCCGAAAAAACACCTCTCGAAAACCCCCCTCCCCCCATGGCGACCCGTGAGCACCGAGGATCGGTTATCCGATTATTCTCCCCTTACTCAGCTCTTCAGGCATCCAATTCGAAAACCACAGCGACATCGGCGTGTTCTCCAAGCTCACAAACGCCTACTGCCTGGCCGCCATCCAAGGCAGCACAAATTTCTACTCCGCATTCGAGAGTGAACTCGGCGATGTAATCCCCATCGTCCACACCAGCATCGGCGGCACACGCATAATCGGGCGGTTAACAGCAGGTGCGTCGGGGTCCCCTCGTGCTGCACATGATTTTATACTGATTGGATGTGTGCAGGAAACCGCCACGGCCTGCTCGTCCCCTCCACAACGACCGACCAGGAGCTGCAGCACCTGCGCAACTCCCTCCCGGACGCCGTAGCCGTCCAGCGCGTGGAGGAGCGGCTGTCTGCCCTCGGGAACGTCATCGCGTGCAACGACTACGTCGCGCTGGTGCATCCCGACGTCGACCGCGAGACGGAGGAGATCATCGCGGATGTGCTGAAGGTCGAGGTCTTCCGGCAGACCGTCGCAGACAACGTCCTCGTCGGCAGCTACTGCGCGATCACCAACCAGGGCGGGCTCGTACACCCGAAGACGAGCGTCCAGGACCAGGACGAGCTGAGCAGTCTGCTGCAGATACCGCTCGTGGTGCGTGTCTGCGTCCTCACTTCAATCGATGGGCTGTTATTCATCCCGATTTTCTTCTCTGTAGGCTGGAACAGTCAACCGCGGGTCAGACGTTATCGGTGCCGGGCTGGTAGTCAACGACTGGTGTGCCTTCACCGGTCTCGAGACCACCGCAACGGAGATCAGCGTCATCGAAGCTACATTCAGTGCGTCTCTCCCTCCCTCCATATCTCTTTCCCGACTAACCAACGGCCTTTTCCCCCAGAACTCCAAGGCCAAGACTCCACCAAAATCATCGGCGAGATGCGCGACGCACTCATCGACAACTGGGCATAGCATCCATCTCATCGTCCATACCTCCATACGACTTTGGCTGTAGCTGTAGCTTCAGGGTGTATGTTATATTGTAGTTTGAGTTTTGGTCCGGATCCACTTGCACTTCCTGCTAATGCACTGTATTGTATCCATACATCTCGCTGTCGTTCGAATAGACTGACTGTTGACTGATTCTATTGCCTGTCAAAATGGCTTCACTAATCGTCCCCCGATCTACGGTATCCTCCGTTATCTATCACCATATCGGGCAAGGGTTCGGCGCAGGCTTTCCAGTTTCAATACCTTCGCAGAAGATGAGACGCCGCGGCGTCCTTGCTTCCCCCGCCTGCGGCTTCCACGGGTCAGCAAGTCTGCGGGAACATCCCGAAATAGTATAATTATAATAGAGCCGAGGATGTGAACCGTTTCGAACGGAACGAGACAAATGACGCAAATGTGGTGAGAACCGGCTTATAAGCTCACCACGCAGGTGGCCATCTCACCTCCGACCCCGATGGCGACCAAACCCTCCGCTCCTGCAAGCAAGCCTGACTGGCTTGGCAGGTCATTGGCCACCGCAAGACTCATCGCTGCCACATCGGAAGCTCTCCCCTTCCCGTATGTCAAGGGATGCTTTGGTGTAGCTGTGATTATGCTGGAGACAATGCAGGTGGGCCTGCCATGTTCGCGATCAGACAAGTCAAAATGTGGTTGACCGGTTGGGTGGTATAGAATGTGAAGAAGAACCGGGAGGACCTTCGAGAATTGTGCGAAGACATTGTCGATATCATGGGGGTCGTTAGCCGCCGGATATCAGCACATGGGGAAACAGGTGCCAAAGAATTCCTGGGCTTGTGTCAAGAACTCAACGTGTAAGTAACACGGGCATTTGACTTTCGGAACAAGTTTGTTAAGTAACTGTGTTGACACTCCAGCTGCTTGGAAGAAATACTTGAGGCTGTGAAATCTCTCCAACAACCACGAGGCCTTCGTGGTCGGTTGAAGGAAATTGGCAAAGTGTCTATCACAGCAAGTCAAATCAGCTATTATCAGAGGAAGATCCAGAAATCACGGGAAAACTTCATGGTATGTTTATTCAATCTCCACTGATATTTTTGCTCACACTAGCATATCTCAGCTTGGAGCAACAATTGATATTGGGTTGAGTATTCAGGGGTCTGCTGTGGCTGGTACATTTCCCCTCAAACCAGTCGTAAAGCTTGAGACATTTCACAGCTACAGTTACTGCAAAATTCTCCAATTGTCCTCCACCATCAAGAATATTCCAAGGCAGACAAGCTATCCTGGATCAAATGCACCAGTATTTCGCTAATAGTCAGGACAAACAACATATTTTCTTGCTCCATGGTCTTGGTGGTGCTGGGAAGACTCAAATTGCTTACAAGTTTGTTGCACAATCCCAGTGAGTGATTTTACTTACATGCCACAGGAATTCCGAGTCAGATTTCATCTACTACCAGATTCTCAGATGTGTTCTTAATTGACACCAGCACTCCACAAATGATTGACAGCAGTCTGGAGAAAATAGCCAAGGACAAGAAGATTGGAGACACCCCTCAGGTGGTCATGCAGTGGCTTACCAGTCACCATGACTGGCTTCTGTTATTCAACAATGCAGATGACCCCAAAATCAATTTGAACAAGTTCTTCCCTCAGTGTAGCCATGGAAACATCCTCATCACATCCCGGAACCCTGAGCTTCGTGCCCATGCCGAATCACATTGCTTTGTCTCAGATATGGAAGAAACTGATGCTATCCAACTGTTGCTCAGAAGCGCAGTGCAGGAGATCACATCAGCTCATACACAAATTGCTGCCGGAATTGTCAAGGAAAGTCAAACCAGGTTGACTATATCTTTTTTTGAATATTTTCTCCAGGAGCTTTATTATTTCCCCCTTGCTATCATTCAGGCTGGAACATTTATTTCCAAGTCAGGAGCCCTTGACAGTTACTTGGAACTCTACCTCAAGCACCAAAAGCGACTTCTCAGTGAAGCACCAGCACAATTGCATGATGACTATGGCTGGACAGTGTATACAACATGGAGAATTAGCTTTGACAAGCTCAGTTCCACCGCAGCCATGCTCTTCCAACTCTGTTCCTTTCTCCATTATGAGTTGATATCTGAGCAGTTGTTTAGCAAGGCCTCTGTCTATCAAGCTAAAAGTTGTGGCCCATGCACTGAAGACCTTGAGGAACCTCAGAAATTCTTGTCCCAGTTTTCAGGACCAGATGGTATCTGGGACCAGTTGGAGTTTATGAAAATTACAAATGAGCTCCGGGCATATTCACTGCTTGAGTTCACTCCACAGACCAAAATGTTCTCCATTCATCCCCTGGTGCACCACTGGATTCAGAGCACAATGACTGATCCCAAGTCATATCATTTCTGCATGAAAGCCATTGTGGGAATGATCACAACAGATACAGATCCTGAGGTGACTGAGATGGCCATTCTTGCATCCCCCCATATAGATTTATTATTGGGTGATGGTATACCAGTAGTCCCAGACTTCAACATGGAGTATGGATTATTGTGTCATCATTCAAGGAGAGTGGAGCAGGCAGAGAAGCTTCTAGTTGCAGCATTGGAAAAACGAAAAACACTCTTGGGTGAAGATCATCAAGACACATTAAGTGCAATGAACTCTCTTGCAATGGCATACCTTGCCCTGGGCCGGCTTAAAGAAGCTGAGGAGCTTCAGGTTGTTGTTGTTCAGAAAGGAAGAGTGATTGCTAGCCAATTCAAAAATACTCCAGCCCTCCAAGTTATCACATGCAACCTTGCAAGCATATACTGTACTATGGGTCGACTCAAAGAAGCATCAGAACTTTATGTTCCTATCCTTCAAAAGGTCAAAGAAATTCCAGGCCAGCGTCAATTAGAGGGGGATGTGATGGCATGGTTAGCAAACACCTTTTTGGGCCTGGGTCAACTGAAAGAGGCAGCAAAGTTCCAAACTGACACACTTGAACTATTCAAGGATCTTCGTGGTGAAGATCATCCAAGAACTCTGATAGTATCTAGGGATCTGGGATTTATATATGCCTACATGGGCCACCTAAAGGAGGCAGAGAACCTTGAAGTTAGGGTTCTTGAAAAGCAAAAGGAAGTGCTTGGAGAACACCATTCAGCCATCACATATACTGTGGCACACCTGGCCTGGATATATTACAAACAAGACAGGTTGAAGGAAGCACAGGATCTTGCTGTCACCGTCCTTGAACAGCAAAAACAACTCCTTGGAGACAATCATCCAGACACTCTTACAGCTAAGGGCCGTCTAGGATACATATACACAGAACTGGGTCAATATAAAGAGGCAGAAGAACTTGCTGTTAGTGTTTCTGAAACCAGTAAGCAAACCCTAGGAGCGGATCATCCATCCACCTTGGTAGCCATGGGTCAATTGGGACTTGTATACCGAGAGCTGGGTAAATTTACAGAAGCAGAAAATCTCCAAAGCATCACTCTGGAGAAGCAAAGGAAGATACTTTCGGAAGACCATCCAGATGTCCTGTATACTATGGAGAACCTAGCTTGGACATATCACAAGTCAGACAAGTTGGATAAAGCGGAGAAGCTGGGTGTATCAACTCTTGAGAAGCAACGTGGAATATTAGGTGACACTCATCCTAATACCTTGCGTACAATGAAGCAGTTGAAAGAAACATATATGAAGCTAGGAAAATTGGATAAAGTGGAGTCCCTGAGCTCTCTCATCGAGTCAAGCATGAACCAGGCTAAGGGACTGTAGTCCTGAATATATTGTGTATTGTCTGACAATTTTTTTTATACCACAAAAATTGCATCATTTCATTTTCTCAATTAATCATCCCAAATGTCTGGATTTGAGAGTGGGCTAGAGAAAAAGTATAGCAGTAAAATGCAGGGCAATTTGTTTTCCTAGTTGAGGCACAAATTTAGTCTATAATCAGCAACCAGCAAACATGCATGCCGGTAATTTCCAGTTGCGGGCAAATCTAGTTTTGAATTAAGAGTTGGTTGATTTCCTGCCTTGTTCAAGTCGGCAAGTGCCGACAACTTCTCATCTAACTCTCCAAATTCCCACAAGTCCATACACACCTCCGAGTTGCAGGCTTGTCAATAGGGGAAGTCAGAGTATTCAATTCTGTGTCAATTCTGAAATTGATTGTGGTAGGATTCTCGAGATAGAATCGATGCAGAATCAAAATCAACCGTGACCGCCCCAATTCTGTGTTCGGAATAAACCCTGTTGATGTTTACCCCGGGCTTGATGTATGTCAAGTCTCAGAACCCATTTTACAGTGATTTACTCGACAACCAGAACCGAAATTTTGCCCTTCATTGATGGACGGAGTTATTCTCTAATCCCAGGAAAGAAGCCCCACACGTAAGCTCAGGCCTGCTGGAGACTCCACATCTTAATATTTCGCCTGCAGATCGAATTGAGGATTGAGCCGGTATACCGATTCGCAACTTGTTCGCAACGTCTTTTTCTATAGCCTCGGCATCACCACCCGAAATGCCGCCTCGTTGAGTGGCGCGTCCGTCGGCTTCGGCAGGGCTCGGCATCTGTGGAACCTTTTCAACTTTTCCTCCAGCAGCCGCCCCGTGGAAGCGCCCCAGGGTCGTCTTATAATTCATAAGTTATGCGTGGTATCGGTTTTCTCAAACAAGACGCGCTAGAAGAAAGTTTTCTGATATTTCAACCAGGTTCAACAAAGGGAGTAACACTGCCAGAATAAAGTTATCAAACGTGATTAGGGTAATATGTAAGGAATGGAGAAAGATTGTGCTGCAGGGAGGAAAATGTTCGCAGATATCTAAAGGTAGCACGAGAATCGGGGAGAAGAAGGTTTCCAGCCAACTACAAATACGCAGTCCGGTCAGTCAACCTGAGCTTGAGCGAAAGGACGAGACACATACCACACTGCCAGCAGTCAAGAATGTGCTCGGGATCACTAAACGGTCCGACCGTTAATCAAGAAGTTAGCATATGAAGGCACGTACTATTGATGCTTCAATTTCAGAAGGCGTTCGTAATTGTTACCCCAAAAGGCGGTTTCGTGCTCCGGCTCGTGAACCGCCCCTTCGTTCTACACAAAGATAATAAGCAGGTGGAATCTAGCCACAGACGCTACAGCACACGCACCGAATAGGATGCGACGGGCGTGATTGCTCGCAAGTGGTCGATGGAGGTGTTTACCAGCTCGTAGGCGCTGAGTTTCTCTTCCGTGGTAGCATTCCAGTTCCAGGGAACCTTGACTGTCACATGGTAGACTGCGTCGCGCCAAACAGGCGAGATACTCGTTGTGTTATCGCCCGGGAACGAGGAAGGCGCGGTGATATCGAAGAGAAGCGAAGGCGTCAACGCCGTCGCAGCGAGTAAACCGTTCAGGAGTTCGCTGCGAGCCGATGCCGTCTGGAAATTTGCCCGAGTGACGAGGCGGGACGCCATAGCAAGACTATTTCCAACGGGCGGACCCTGCGCTTCGAGCTCTGTCTCAGTGAAGACGTTGAAAAACGACAGCCAGGTCGGGAACTCCAAGAGCTCGTAGATTCCAGTCCCAGTTGCGTTCAGTCGTTTGCCGAACTCGATCATGGGAGCCATGGATGCAGTATGCTCCGCCGCCGTCAGTTTGGGTGTCAGATACACTGCGGTGCCGCCAGAGACGTATCCACCGTAACCGTCGTCCGCCCATTTCAGGCCGTTGTTGATCATGGTGGAGTAGAGCTCTTCGGTGAGATTGGCGCTGGGAGAGGTAATCGAAAGGAGGATTGCCTGGACAGTAACCACGGGAGATACGAGCGTGGTACTTTCCAGGACCACACCGAACGTACCGCCTCCACCTGAACAATCGTTAGAATATCGTTTATAGCGGTGAAAGCGCTGTACCTCCGCGAAGAGCCCAAAAGAGGTCGGTATTCTGGCAAGCGTTCGCAACGCGAAGTTGGCCGTCCGGAGTCACAATTTTGAATTCAAGCTGAAGCCGTTCGTCAGACGCCTGTAGATCCTTCGAAGCACTGGACTCACAACTCGGTCGATACCCATGCCCATGGTATTTGAAAGCGCCGAATGGCCTCCGCCCTGAGAAAATTAAACTCAGGGCGCGCCCGAAGGGAGAGAGAGAGAAAGAAATGTAATACCTGTACCCAACCACCGGAAACGCCGACGGTGCGATCTGTGCCTCCGACGATGGTGAAGTTGCGGGAATCCGCAAATTGATAGGCCTGTTGCCATTGAACGCCAGCCTGATCAAGGATATCAGCGACAAGAATTCCCGAGATTTGGAGGAGTTCATCTCACTCCGACTGTAAGCGCGGGACTCGGTTTAGAACAACCTTCCGGGACGAAATTGGCGTTGTAAGAAATCTACATCCAGTCAACATTCGTTCTCCTGGCTGGAAGTAAAGTTGTACGTTTTTCAGATTATGCGTCTGAAGGAGCTTTTAGCGCTATAAACAAACGCGCGCGCGCATTGGACTAACCCATAATGCAAGCGATCCCGGTGCGCTGCTCCGACCCTTGTAGTCATGCTAAAATCGTCATGAGTTCAACCTCCGCAAGGAAGCGGGGGAAACGCGCACCCCCGTGTTCTTGATTACGAGTGGAACCGACGTCTTTCTGGTGAAATTGAACGCAGCAACAACATCGGATGCAGTTCGCACGTCCACCTGACGATCCTATTACCCACCGCAATGGCAACAAAAAGAAAAGAAAACTCACGAAGTAATCGGGGACACTGCCGCTGTTACACGTCTGTGAGGGGAGGGACGGCGACAGATTCTGTGCGTCGAGGAAATCGAGAAGACACTGCTGAGCGGAGCTTTGGCAGGTTTCCCACTGCGTGATCATATATGCGCCGGAAACATTGGCTCGCACGACTGAAACACCCGATCAGAATTTAGGAAATGAGAAGGAAACAACGACTAACGCTCATCATCATACCCACTTCTGACCGCAGCGCAAGCAGCTGGGTTCGGAGTCGTCGGATGCCCATCGAGACTGGAAAAGCAAGGGCTGCTGAACGGAACACCTTGCAAGAGTCTCCCTCCGATGGTTGTGTTCAAAACATTCCAGTCGCCCAAAGTTGCCGCAGCCCAGGAGCCACGGAGAAAGAGAAGAAGTAGAGATAGATTAGAGAATTGCATGAAAGATTATGAGTTTGAGCCCGACTAGCTGCAAGACTTTATACGATGCACCAGAAGGTCCAGAACTGCGTGCCCGACCCTCAGCCCGAGCTTCGCTGGGCGTGAGACCGTCGGCAGACTGCGGAAACTGCGTTCAGCACTGCCAACGCAGGAAACCCGGTGGATTCGGGGAATGACTGGACGAGGATCCGTGCGTTCTGACTGCTGAGTCAGAACTGAGAGTTGCGGCCTGATGGGCTGCCGCAACGCAGCGTCACCTAATCCAATCTGGCATTTTCGAAATCTTCACCGCCGAAGGAGTGATTCAACTGCGTGAACAAGTGCAGTGATCTTCCGCAGTCCGCCAAAAGCTCGGTCGAAGAAGCATGTCCGACCAGCATAATATAGCTTGACGATGACCTCCGACCCCGTCACATAATCTAATCCGACATTTTATCTTCCCCGCCTACGAAAGGATCCACTGGGCCGTCAAGCAGCACCGTGAACTTCATCCCTTCCTTCCTGAGCCCGTCAAAAGCTCGGTCGAAGAAGAATGTTCGTCCGGCATAATACAACTCGACGACCTCGAGACCCGGCCACCGACTCTGAAGCATCGCCAGCAGAACGTCGTTGTGGCATGACAGCCCGCCGGTTATGCTCAGCTCGCGGAGCTTGGGTAGAAGCAGCAGCTGGGGGCGCCGTCGATTCGCAGGGAGAATGGTCAACGCCTCCATAAACGTGTCGGAATGGACATCCGGCGGCCAGTTAATCTTGAGGTGATCGACCGCGTCGGTTAAACGGAGAAGCGCAATCAGGTCGCGCTCGGAGACCGCGAATCCGGTGAGGTCGAGGTGGGTGATCTGGGCAGCGGATCCAGATAAAAACGAGAGGATGGGAGTACTGTCGGGGAAGTCGTCGAGGATGAGCTCCTGCAGTTCCGGAATCGTGAGGTGACCCAAGAAATCTCGGCTGAACCCTCTACTGCAGCTCGAAATCCTCAACGATCGGATTGGGGATGTGATTGCTCTGCATTCCCCGATGTACGAATGGCAATTAAACACCGATAATTCAACGATTTCTGGGGCCGAACGGAGGACGTTCAACACATCCGCTGCTGAAGAGCTACGGATGGTGCATTTCGCCAGTCGTGTCCATGGGAGTGGGTGTGGAATCGCAATATTCAGATCCAAGGTGAGTTCTCGCAGCAGCGGAAGAGGACGGTAAAGGTTTCCAAGTTCAAGAGAAGAGATGCCATGCATCTCGAATTTTTTCAGCATGGGAAAGCGACTGCTGGAAGTCTGGAAGAGTTCGCTCTGGCCATCGGTTAACATCCAGAGGTCTAGGGATTGCCAGCGGTGAGAAACTGCCAGTAGAAGTCGTAGGCTGGAAGTGATGTCCCGCGGCTCGTAGAACACGATGGACAAGGGAGCTTCTCCAGATCGCTGCAGTTGGAGCGTCAAAAGTGAATCGAGAGATTCTACGTTAATCTGCTCTCCGTCCAGGTGTATATTGCGCCAAAGCTTGGAAGTCGACAGGGCAACGTCTCTCCACCGCCTGCAGACAGTCGCAATAAGCCGTGGTCTGCAGCCGTCTTGTTTCTTCCCACATTGGAAGAATATTTCGGATAGAATCTCCACAGGAAGACGCCGTATCGCAGCTTCGGATGGCATGAGGAATAATGATTTCGCAAGACTGCTTCGGACGGTAAGTATTGCCACCAATCCCGAGTCAGCATTTACTTACCCTAAAGGCCAGAGGGTTCGAGCTACCCGCGATGGTGAGGGTTGGGAGCAAGCGGGGTGTCACTGGCAACAAGTGATCCGCGCCGCGTGACGTAACTCGGATCTTCTCGCGTTTTTCTTTCTTCCTTACTCGACCCTGTCCGACTCGGATGTATGGACGGTCTAATTCGCTGGCAACCGTTGATCCAGAACGCCAGAACCAAGCGTCCGCTTCTCAGTGACAGTACCTTGAAAATCTAGTGACGGACCGAGTACGGAGCTCCGCGCCAGGCAGCCCACTTGCACAGCAACTGCTCTTTGCTCTTTACTGTGTGCTTCATCGTGGCATTCTGGGGTACGGCGACGGTCGGCCGCGTCTACGATTGTCACCCTGACGCATCGTCGTGCAGCACAACAATTGCTCCCTGCTTATTTTTGTGCGCCTACAGCGACGGCCGTCGGCCGCGTGGCCCTTCCCTGCGGCCCCGACACATCGTCGCGCAGGAACAGAGACCAGTTGACCCATCCACTGGCAGTACGGCGTCGAGCGCAGCGTATTTGCGCTATGCAGTAGTCATACAGTGCGCGTAGCGAAATCCCTGCGCGACCACATCATCTCCGCGTCCGCGTCCTCAGGCAGAGCGCCGACTTGGTACTGCTCGTCTGCCCAAGCGAGGTTGCGGAGTTGTTCACGGGGCTATGCTATTGCTTGCGCGTTGGAAAAGACGAAGGCAGTTGCCAGCGGCAACTGTGGACGCCGAATGTCATCCGTCATCTCGGACACTCGGGAAACCCCGGAAAACGAACAAGTAACGGTTTCTCGCCCAATTATTGGACGGCGGCGCCGGCCTGGAATCAACCACTGGTGCCCCTTGACCGGTCTAGAGACCACCGCAACAGACACCAACTTTTGAACGTCATCGAAGCTACACTCAGTTCATTTCTTCCTCCCTCTCAATCATTCTCCTCTCCCTCTGTCCTTACTATCCAACGTTTTTCCTAGACTCCACAACCAAAATCATCGGTGAGACGCGCGACAGGGATTACCATTAACTTCAGACTAGGGTATGTTAGGTCACGGCTTTGGTCCAGAACTCTCAAATGCTCTACCATAATGCACTTTTTGAGTACTGTATCTTTTTACCCCATCACACATCTTGCTTTCGTTGGAATTAGACTGCTGCAACAAATCTATGGCGGAGTCGGATTACACGACACCGTGGTCCGATCCAGTCCCGACTGGAACACAAAAACTCGATGCAAATGATGACACAACTAAGTGCTGTAGCGCTACGGACGCCATATGCTCCGGTCGAGGTCAAGTAAAATAAACAAATAGCGAGAAACACCCGAAACGAACACTACCGCCGTATGTCATATAAGGCAGTTCTCGATATGGGAGCTCTATGGCAAATGGTTACTCTCGAACACTGCTGTAAATAGCTTGAGGAGGAGTCAGGTCGGCCCTGTCGCGCTCTGTGAGCAATATTCCAGTCGTTCAAAATCAATTCAAGTCGGATCAAAAAGACATGAGAGTTCGTGAAATACATGTACATTCGGAACTGCAACCTGGGCACTCCCAGTAAGCCCTCCACAGAGTCCAATGATGAGAGATAAAGTAAGAACTAGGTCGACGTAAGGTACTTAGATCAACCAGGCCAACCCAAGATCAGATTAATACATTAATAGTGTCTGACAGTTAATGCCCAACGACGCTGGTCTCGTCTTCCTCGGAGAATTTTATGTGACGGTGAACGAACGAGCGGGTTCTATATAATATGTCGAGATTAGATGGAGCAAGCAAGGGGGGGATTGAGACAGACCTCTTGCCGAATATGTACATCGGGATCGTCAAGAGGCAAGTAAAGGCCAGGACAGCCGCCGTGACGGAAAAAACTTTCTGCGGGCCGAACTCCAGGAGCTGGTCGACAATGTTCCAGGTGAGACCTGACGATACGTGGTGAGGACTCGGTTCTACGCGATAAGATGCGCACTCGACTTACCAAAGGACCATATATTCTTATGGAAGATAAGAGACCCCAACGCCGCATCGGTGGTATGTCTGTGCGAGTCAATAACGTAGGATACGGCTGCGGTGGAGCCCATAACAATCGCGAAATTTGCGATCGAGGTGAACATGACGGGCGCAATCCACGCTTCGCCTGCCGAGGAGGAGTCAGCGCCAAATGGAAATAATGGAAGGGCCACGGTAAGTGTACCTCGTTGAAGAACCATTCCGAAGCCGACAAATCCCATTACCCCGAAGATAGCGTACAGGATGACCGGCAGGAGCTTGAATTCCGGCTCGAAGATGCCCTTGTTGCGCTTGGACAACACACGCGCACAGGCACTGGTGAGTGGTCCCGCCAGCAAAGTCGCAATAAACGCGGAGATGAGAGGACCAATGTATGTGAGACCCACGGACGCGGGGGAGAAGTTATACGGGGGCTCCGAGAATATTATGGAAACGGTCACGGCGAACAGAACTGCAGACGGTTTGAGTATTCTGCGGACCGCAAACAAATTAATCGCACCCAGGTAAGTGATGCCAAGTCCGTAGATCAGGCCACCCCAGAAGACGATGGGAGTGAAGAGCATCAACATCGGTCTGTAGGGAATTAGCCTTTGGTTTCAATGCGGGAACGCCAATACTGACCTCATGAGGAGGGTAAAAACGTTGCTCTTCGTTTTGTATACCCCATTCCAAACCCTGAGAGAAGACCCGTACCCTCGAAGAGGCTTGACGGGTCGTCCGGCGTTCTCGATGTCGCGGGTTTCAACGTGGCCCTTCTCTCCGTCGGAGCCGCTGGTAGAGGATTCCTGGGTTTTGGACGCCGGAACAACAGATTCACGGAAGAAGGTTGTTTCCGGCATGAAGAAGAATTGCGCAATGCATAGCACCCCAGCTGCGATGGCAAACTAGAACGGAGAGGTCAGTTTAGTCAGGGGTATAGCAAAGGCACTAACGTAGCGGAAGGCCCAACGGAACCCGAGTTCGGGTTTGTTCAAGATTTGACCCGTGATGATGGCTACAAGCGAGAGATGAATGAAGAGTCTCAATGACTGGAGACGTATGTATACACTCACGGGTGATGTTGATACCGTTGATCAGCGCCAAATTCCAGATAGCGATAGGAAGTGAACGTTCGTGGACGTGGTAGATATCATTTCTGGGCAAATAAAGGATGAGCTGAGAGCGAAGTTGACCGACAATTTGAACGCACATGCTGGCGCCGACCAAAAACTCGAGAGGGGCAGCAGCGATACCCACTGCCGGTAAAGCTCAATGACGATCGGATATTGTGGAGCTCAATAAACGTACTGATAACCCGAGCTCCAGTGAAACTTCCCAAGTTGGTCGCATAACTAGCCCAGACAGTGGAGGCGCAAAGCAAAATGCTGGTGGCTAGGTAGATCTAGAACAATAATTTAAGCAGCGCCTCTGGTTGGGAAGTGGTGAATTGCGTACCGGGCGCTTCCCAAGTTTCACCGACCCTACTTGTAGGAAGATGGTCGCGAGGCCGAGAACGAGCACGAAATATGAAGAAAGCACCTGTGAACAGCGGATCAGCACCTCGAAAAGCGGAACTCCTCAGCAACAGATTAACGTACTCGAGCGAATGCTGCTGGAGTGGTATTGAATAGGCGGGCAATGTGAGTTTGGTCGGCGCTGAAAAAGTGTGAATAGATGAACGAAATGACGACATCTTCGGGACGTACGCAACCAGAGGGCCAACCGCTCCCGCTAGACATGTTCCGTAGACCAGAACGACTGAGACCAATGGTTTAGTTCGGGTAGATCACGAATGGCAACGAACTCACGGTAAAACAAATGTTTCTTCCACGTCGGCCACAAGAGTGGATCGTTCATGTCCAGCCTACTCGGCTGAGGCTGAAAACAGCTTCAGCTCGGGAGAAAAAAGGAATGAGACTGAGAAACACACCACTAAGATAATGTCTTTGTGCTTGCCGGTCGCATGTTGCAGCTGTACAAAATCAGGTCAAGTCTGGACAGATACAAGAAGGTTCCCGCCGTACCGTAGTGATGTCGACGTTCTCATACGCGGCATATGCGGCTGCATTCGGATCCTCAGAGAACAGCGCCGTTCCAGGCTGGCACGTCCAGGCGTTAGAGCGATACACCCGGAACCCGCTGAACGACATACAACGTGAGCGAGCTTTGTATCTTCGAGAACGCCGCAGCCCATTCTAGATCTGTGGTCTGGTAGGAAGTGCGGGGTAAAGGGTGAGGATCCGGGGAAGTCAGGGTTGGTCTGGTCGCCTAAGACTCGCCTAAGTATTTTTTTCACCAAGAGGGGCTCCACTGCCCCCACGGGGAATTCGCAAAATCGGAGCATCCGCCGCGAGGCATATCGGAGTTTGCGCCGCGCGCGTGCCTGGCGAAAGGTCGCAGGTCCGAAAGGGGCAATTTTTTGGTGGATCAAAGTCTTGGTTTCTCCCTATTTGTCCGAATCTCGGACTGATCTCCAACTTGACTGTGAGCCCTATCGGAGAACTTGTTTTGGCTTCCGACACCATGAATTTAACGAACTGGGCCCTACAGGCACCCGCAATGTTTTAAATCATTTTCCCCACTTTCAAATCATGGGTGAACTGAAGCCGCGGCGAGCAACGAAGCCAGATTTGCAATGGTACATATGCAATAGTACATATGGTATTAGGGTGGGTCCCCGCAACCGTACTATTTGGTATAGGCTAAACCCAGGCAGAACGGTACATTTAGGAATTTTTCTCCGCGTTCAACAACTGCGTAAATGCGTCTTTCACCGTCAGTTCAAACGGCCGCCAATTAATTCCCAAGTCCTTTTCAACCCTACAAAAAAAAGTGTATCAGATAAATATGACAATGAGAGCATCGTCCAAACAGACTCACAACGCGGATGAATAAGTATAGTGTTCCTTATGAGGCGCTCCCGGGGCCAGACGAGCGGCGATGTCAGGGAACAAGTCGGCAATTGCCTTCGCTGCTTTGGTCTGAGAGAATTGAGAGCCGACGGTGAGGTAGCGCTTTCCGTTGATTACAGCGATGTCTTGCTCAGCTGCGAGGACATGGCAAAGGGCGCAATCCTTGACGTCCACACAGACCTGAGGAGGAATAAGCAATGACTTGGGGAAAGGATACGCTGAATTACATAGGCTGGAGTTGGGGGCATCACTGTAGCATCGACTATACGCCACAATACCCTACCTGAATAGGGAGAAATTAGTTGCCCATAAACCGGCGGTGGCACTTGTAGTACTCGACTGGTTGATATCGGCCATGGAGGTAAACGGTTGCGCAGCTTCGCCAAGAATCACGGGCGGGATTATGCTGAACCAGGATGCGTTGGAGAGTAGACATGGATAGGGCGGATAGTCATTTACCTCGTAACGGAAAATGCAGGATTTTCGGCCTTGACAAAGTCCCACACGGCTTTTTCAGCGTGACTGAATAAGGCGTCAGATCTAAATGACAAGACAACCTGGGATGTGGACGTACGCTTTCGATGCGAGATATACGAAATGCGGGTCTGTTGACTTGACGGCCTCTTCCCAGGTGGACGGATTCCAGTCGGTTTCGGTATAAGTATGCTGTGGAAACCGTCAGTTGGACAAAATCGGAAAGGCTGCTGACGGCAACGTACCCCCGGTCTGGGGTCGAGATGCGGGTCGACGATGGCTGCAAAGCTTGGATAGCACGACGTCAAAGTCTGATTCAGAATATATCAGCTGAGAACTTACGAGCTCGTGAAGATAACCCTCTTCACGGCGGGCTCGGTCTTGGCGGCTCGCAGCAGAGTTAGCGCGCCCTGTTTGGCAGGAATGAGCATGTCCTAGGCGAGGGTTAAATCGTATAGGATCCCAAAAGAGTCAAATCCACCTTCTCGTTGTCCTATATGGTCATTTAGGGGCGAAGATGAGATAGAAATTGGGAAATGCGTGCACCTTGAAGGTAAAGTTGAACGGCGAGGCGGTATGGAAGACGACCTCACATCCCTTGACCGCCTCATCGAACGACCCATCCACCTGCATGTCTGGAACATATACAAACTCAATCTGCTCTTCGGTATACATCGGATATTTGGCCTTCCATGCCTCTGCCTTGGCCGGACTGCGTACACAGGCGCGAACTTTCCAAGAGCGGTTGACCAAGAGGAGGGCAATTTGCGTAGCGAGGAAGCCGCTCGCTCCAGTGATACATGCGATTCTCTGCGCCATCTTGTAGATCTGGATGAATGTGGGGAGAGAGAGCTGGGCGAGTCTGGGGCATTTCAACCCGGTGACAGTTTGTGTCAGCGCTACGGAATCTGATCCGACTGGCGGAGCTTGGAGCTGTTTTGCAGTCCCGATCTTCCGGAATTCTTTCCGTTATTTCCGACCCGCGTGTATAATGCCACTTGGTGTGCCTTTTGCCGTCCTAGCCTCTACGCAATGTCTCCGTTTGAACTCTATCTCTCTGCTGCTCTGGGGACGGTTCTGGTGGTCCTCGTCCTCCGCCGACCAAAGCAGGCCAAAAACCTGCCTCCTGGGCCTGGTGAGTTTTAGCTTCTGGAGGCAAAATCAGCACTTAAATGAGATGTGCTTAGCACCGAGCAGCTGGCTAGTCGGTAACAGGAATCAAGTCCCGAATATGAAACCTTGGCGTTGGTTTCAATCGCTGAACGAACAGTATGGGCCAGTGGTGTATCTGCAAATGGGCCGCACCCCTACGATAATCATCGGGACCGCCCAGGCTGCCTGGGAGATATTGGAGAAGAAGTCCCCCGTTACGAGCTCTCGCCCGCGATTTATCATGGTGGGTAATTGTATTCGAATTCCTCAGGAGAATGCTGAATATTCGACCAGGGCCAAGAGATTCTGAGTAACAATCTGCGCGGCCTGATGTCGGAGGTTGGCCCATTCTGGAGAAGATGGCGTCGCGTACGTTTATTATTTTGTGGCCCTGGGTTGTAGGCTGAGATTTATCGATCCAGGCCCTTCATCAATCCTTCATGCAAAAGACGTCTGACACCTACAAGCCGATCCAAAGCCTCGAGTCTAAACAGCTTATGTACGAATTAACCCAAACTCCGGCCAAGTATCGGGAACACATGGAGCGTTACGCTACCTCGGTTGTTGTTGTAGTCACGTACGGCCGAAGGGTTCACGATGTATTCAACGACGAGGTCGTTTGTCTCAATCGGGAAACGCAGGATTTTTTGACGAGCATCAAGTAAGTCTCGTTACTTTCAAGGGGTACCATCTCATCCACGTCTCTGCAGCATCCCGGGAAAATACTTGGTCGAAAGCGTCCCCGCCCTCCTCTATCTGCCCAACTTCCTTACACCGTGGCGCTCCGAGGCTCTAAAGCAACGCGAACGGGACCAGGAGTACCTCACCCGTTTGGTCAACGAGGTAAAGGTCAAGATGGAGAGCGGCCGCGCACCCCATTCTTTCTGTCGTCAACTTCTCGAGGAGCGCGACAAAAACGGCATGGACGAAATGGAGATCGCGTATGCCTGCGGCAAGTCATTCGTTTTTTATCATTTACTTAAACTTACGCCCGCACCAGCCACACCCTTCGGAGCCGGTGTCGAAACCAGCGCCGGTAGCCTTTCCTCGTTTATGCTCGCATGTGCTGCCTTCGGGCCGTCCTTCATCCCCAAAGCGCAGAAGGAGCTGGACGCAGTCGTGGGCCCCGACCGCATGCCTACGTTCGAGGACTTCGAGGAGCTCCCCTTCATCCGCGCTATCGTAAACGAAACCCTGCGGTGGCGGCCCGTCGCCGTCCTCGGCGGCACACCCCACAAGGCCACGGATGACTTGGTGTATCAGGGAATGCTCATTCCCAAAGGCAGCACGATCATCGCGAACCTATGGGGCATCCACCTCAACCCGGTGGACTTCCCCGACCCTCACATCTTTGATCCTGAACGGTGCGCCTTTCTCGTTTCTGTTTCATCGCTGGGTACCTGGTTGCTAACGAAATTCTCTCGCGCCAGGTTCATGTCGAAGCGCGACTACCCTGGTCCGTGGCAGCATTCGGTCCGTTGCGTTTCGCTGAGAGTTCCTCTTGATGCTTATTGCCATCTTCAGAGCTTCGGGTATGGGCGGCGCGTATGCCCCGGCCAATATCTCGCGTCGAACAGCATTTATATCAAGTGCGCCGCTCTCCACCATCTATTCTCCCGTCAGCTTATTTTAATTTTTCATCAGCATCGCCCGCCTGCTTTGGGGCTTCAACCTCAGCAAGGCACGCGACGAGAATGGCAAAGAGATCGACGTCGATACCTTTGCTTATACCGACGGTGAGCATTTTGCTCTCTCTTCACTCGTTGCCTCGAGGCTAAATTCAGATTCACACATTTAGGTTTCAACAGTATACCGCTGCCGTTTCCGATATCAATCACGCCGAGATCGGCGACACATCTGGCGATTATCGAGAGGGAGAACGAGATGGCGCAGGAGGAGTTGAAGGCGTACGCGTAGGAAAGTACGCAGGTAGACGGCGCTCTGTAATTTCAACTACTTATACTCATTACAATACCATATTCCACACTACACAAGGGCTAGCACCTCCGCTGCACTCGCGAGTTGCTGTTGAAACCGTTTGGTGACGTCCTCCCGGGGAAGCAAGATCTCAAAAACCACGCAGTGGAACCATCACGCCGGGAGGTCAGCGCGCAAAGTCGGGGACCCCGCCTGCGAGTAACACAACGATGCTTGGGTGACGCTTTGCGCCGGAGCATGAGCGTCAAAGCGGCCGTCTACCACTAGCATACGGCGAACAGATTTGAACATACCCCCTTCGTAGTCGAATTACAACCCGGTATACAGCATTCCTACTATATTTCTTTACCATCGACCATCATCGTTAATGTATCACCTCAAGATCTCTTTGGCGTCATTTCAGGCAAAGACATCGGCCTTCGCGCACATAGCCACGATTTTCTCGCTTTAGAGTTGTTGGCCCTGATCAACTCGACAGGACGTAACACTAAGTGCTGTTTAGGTGTTACCAGGATCATTGAAAAGCAAAAACACCGAGACAAAGAATACTTGAAAAATTCAGGCGCACTGGTGAACATCTTGTCCTATAAATCAGTCGTTCAAATGAAATTTGCATCATATTGAATCTGTCGACCTGACGAAAAATGACTATGCTTTTTTCCTACACCTCATACGCGGGCGGAGCCGATTTGTTGTCTTCCTTTGTGATTTCCAACCCCGCGAGATCCAAGCCGTACATCGTACGGATGTTCAGCGCAGTGTCCGAACGGGGCGGGAGAAACCGCTCGCGGATCGCAACGCCGCAGGTTGCGCAGAAGCCGTGATACGTGGTCCGGCTCCCGAATGTGTACTCCACCAAGGAGTCGAGCCCCTTGAAGGTGACGGTGGTCGTTGGCGGGTAGATCCAGAGCGCTGCGTCCTGTTGGGATCGTCGTCAGCCGAGTGCGGTCAAGATAAAAAGAAAGGGAACAGACCCGGGAACAAATGCTGCAGTTGCAGCACTTGACGGTGGTGATTTTTTCGGGGCTCAGGACTGCATAGCCTACCGCGCCGCAATGGCAGCTTCCTTGGTACACATTCGATTCGTCGCCTGGATGTTGCACGGCGACCGGCTCTGGAACCTCGTACCGTGGCTCGGTAGCGGCGCCGTCGCTCGTGAGCACCGGGAGGGACTCGATGTCAAGATCCTGGAGCGCTCGAAGCTGGGAACAGATCAATGTGCTGCAGCATGAACGAACGCGCCACGTACGTTGATCCCGTATTTCCCATCGGGAGTACGAGCCATAACCGAAGTTCCGCAAGTAGGACAGAACTGTGTTTGCCCTGAGTGGTGCCACAGAGGCGAAAGAGGATGGACGCACCTTGTGTGCCATCGTGTGCTTCCCGAATGTGTAGCTCTTGAGGGTGCTATCTACGTCTCCTTTCACGACGGTGAAGTTTTCTTTGGCGGGAAAGCCCCACACATATCCATTCTACGCAGTTCTCGCTCGGCAACGAGCTAACAATGAATAGATGGGACGCACCTTGGAACAGATGCTGCAGTTGCATGCATACGCCTGCTTGAGTTCCGCCGACTTGAATGTATACTTGAAGGCGCCACAGTGGCAATTGCCCCGATACTCAATCAGGGTCTCAGACTCGGACATGGTGGTTCAAGAGAGGGTATGGAGTGTGCGTGACGCCTTAAAAGGTCTTGATATCGATCTAGTGTCGCATGGGAAGGACGCGGTGTGGTGACCTCACCGATCGCCCAAGATCGCCCGACGATCACCTTCTCTCAAAAGTCACCTCCCACGGCAGAGCCCCACCGCAATCGTGCTCTTCTGCCCGCGCCGCCCGCGTCTGTGAGCTGCCACGTTCGGAATTATGCAACACTTCCCGGCACTATCGCGTGAAACGCCGTCCGACGAGTCGGGGCGTGATGGGTGCTACGTCCGAAGCATTAAGAAGGCCAGAAATTTTTTCTAGGGAGAGATGGCGGGTGTAGAAACACAGGGACTGAGACTGAGTGGCAATGGTATGGTAGAGGGAAAGAACCAAGAAAGACTGTTTGCCGCACTCCGGCACGCTGATGATTGCCGTGTGATGGCCGGCATTGGCCGAGTCCAAATTGGAAATTTACCGTCTTGTCAAGTTGCTCCTCGCTTTCATCTCCCTGCGTGCCTTGTCTTCGTCGTCCATGTCGTCGAATCGACTCCTTCAATGAACTCGCCAACTCAATCAGAAATCACTCGCCCTGCAAAGCGCAAGAGAGTCCGCCAGAAGGCTTCCTGCCTCCCTTGCCAGCGGCGCAAGGGGCGCTGCGAACAGATCGATAGCGACCGGTGTGAAGGGTGTATCAGTGCGTCCATTCCCCTCTGGTACGATGTAGTTACTTATCTTCTCAGAGCGCAAAGAGGAATGTGGTAAGTACAGCTGTCTTCTCCTATCTTCGCCCCATTCGTCGTCTTACTCGCATTCAAGTATGGGAAACACCTGCCCTTGTCGGGAATGTTACGGACGATGTTGCGGCCACTATTGGTCATTTAACCCGCCGAGTTGCAATTGTGCGTGTAGAGCACCTGCCCACCCACCCGCGCTAAATATATCTCAGCTCGAACGACAAATGACCCTCAAGCAGGATCGAGTATCGGGGGAACACAGTACGCCCGGAAACATGGAATCCCCTACTTACTCGGTCAATACTGAGACGGAGGAGGCCGCGCAAGCTCTAGAAGACTTTGCGCTCGGTCGACGACAGTATCATTCTTTTGGCCTGAATTCGGAAGTTCCGGACGCGCATATTCCCAATCCTTCGGTCAGCATATCGACATCCATTACCGCAAATCTGACTCTTTACTAGCTCTTGGGTCTTGGCGCCTTCACCAGTATTTTCTTGGGGACGGCTACGCCCAAGCGGTCCGTTCTCCAAGGATCGCAATCCGAAAACGAGCCTTTCTTGAAGAGTCTTCCCGACAAACCCGTATCTGATGCTCTAGTGCAACTCTTTTTGTCAGAGTGAGAACACCGTCCTATGTTCTTGAGAGAAATTATTGACCCGTCGTTCAGCATCGCATGGATATATCAAGTGAGTTCGGCCAGTCATTCTGTATAGGCTCATACTTACCCTTTCCAAGATTCTGCATGGCCCCACATTTTTGGACGAGTGCCGTCAGTTGTGGTCTGGGATAGAACAAGGAACCGACCATCTCATTGATCCGGTAGGTTTTAAGCTCAATCTCGAAGTCCAAAGCTCATGAAAATAGGCCTGGTTCGCTTGCTACTTCATGGTAAGTTTCTCGACTCACTTAGAGTGGGGTTCCAACGACCAATACTATACAGGTATTAGCTTGGGCGGCGTCCAGTTTGAACGCATCAAACATGCCAGCAGCATTGAGACATTATCCGGCCGCGGACGTCGCCGGTCTCCCCAGGGTATGGTCCCGCACAGCCGAGCTTGCTCTCCATGCCTCCTGCTGGGCCGCGAAACCCCAACTCCGCGCCGTCCAAGCAATCCTTCTCAAAATTAGTTACGAGCGCCCGGGCTCGCAAAGCGCCGACGATGCTGCCGAGGGGACATCGTTCTTCGTGTGGCTAGCCGCTGCGACGCGGATATGCCAACTCCTGGGCTTGCACAGGCTCGGAAGCGATCCCAATACTATGCCGGCTGACGATCCCGCGCTCCCCGCCCAGCCGTGCCTTCTCAAGAGGGAGCTCGCAAAGCGCATCTTTTTCTTCTGTCTCGTGCATGATTGGATATTCGTGACCGCTTCTCCGGGGATGAGCCAGATTCATGTGAACAGCTGTGAGTTCGTTCCTTGTTACCCTCCATCCCGATCTCTGACATTGGTTCGATATCAAAGTTGACACGGACCCCCCTTTAAACGTGATGATTCGCTGACGGCATTTTGGCTCCACTGACATTCCCCCAGCTAGACGAGGACGATCTAGGGCTTTCGATGACTGTTCCCGAGCACCCTCCAAATTATATGTCCGTTTACAGCTACACGAAGGTAACTCCACTCTCTGTAAAGATAATCAACCATTGAGCCGACACCACTAGAACTTGTTTATTCTGGCTCAATTCCAAAGGGTCGCCTCAGACCTCACCCGACAGCGCGCCCCCGTAGGCTATGCAACCATTCTCCAGCTAGATGCCGGCCTACAGAAGGAAATCCACCGCCTCGAACACGCATGCGATTTTTCCAACCCACTCCTCCTTCCGTACCATCGGCCGCTGCTTTTGGCAAGTCTGCATAACCGCATCGTCCGGCTGCACCGTTCGTTCTTCATGCGTGGGATGAATCCGAAGACACCAGAGGACAAACAGTATAAGGAGTCGGTGACGGCTAGTCTGCGGAGCGCCGAGGCAGTGTGCCGGCTGCTCAGCGAGATCGGTGACAATGGGCACCGTAAATTCCTCTGGTACGTGCCCGCATACGGGCTGGGCTCGTGTATCGTTCTCTTTGGCGAGTGATTTCTCGAACTCGCATGTTTCGTTTCATCGTCACTCAACGTTCTACTATGTAGTTCGCGCATTGCAGAAAGAGGAGCAGGGCTCGGAGGCGCTGAAGGAGCGCGGTTTGATTCGCGACGTGAGACAGTTCTACGAGCTCGGGGTCAGCCCGGAGAAGTGTTCCCCGAAGGCGGCCCTGATATGCCAGCAGGCGTGTCACATTCTCGACGGCTTCCTTGAGCAGTCCCCCCGGCACGGTGACTCGCCCGCCGCGGATATCTTTCGTCAGATCACCACCAAGATCGTCGCCGCCGCTCCGCCGCCCCCGCCCCCGCCCCCGCTGGAGGAGTACCCCAGAGTCGACGGGTTCCCGGACTTTCCGTCGTTCAGCTCCCTCAGCTCTCCGGTCGGGGCGCATGCGGAGCTGTTCGATGCGGAGGGCGTGCATTCGGCGCTACTGTCGCTTACGACGTCGCTGAACAATCCACTCGCGGCGGAGAACCCGATGGCGACGGATTGGAGCCAGCTGCTGATGTCCATGAATAATACCTCGACGTATTGGGGCGTCGAGGTGTGATAAATAACACGGGTCTGCGTCAGATGGAAAATTAAATGTAAAGTATACTGTGGATTGGTTGTAATTCCTAAAATCGTTACAGTATTACGGTCGGGGAATCGTCTGAGGACATTGTAGTAGGACAAACGAGTAGATATTACTCCTCGTTGAGATGCTTGACCTGCAGGCTTATGCTGCATAGCCGTCTTTCCCTGAAACGACACCAAACGCAGGGCCACCCCTCCCAAACATCTTTCTCAAATCGCCCGCGAGATCTTCGGGCTTCTCGTACGCCGCAAAATGCCCGCCACGCTCGTGGTCTGCGTCGAAAACGACGTTTCCCAGGGCTCGGGTCCAGCTGTCGAGCCACGTCAGTTCTGAAAGGAATGACCAGAAAAGACAGCGCTCGAACCTCTTGGGGAGCACCAAAATGTCCTTTGGGAATTGCGATATCCCAAGCGGAATGGTGGGCGAGGGGTCGATACCTGAAAATGCAGTGGCCATGGGCTCCTCTCTGTATATGCGCAGCGACGCAGTTGGGCCGGCGCGCGAGAACCAGTATATCGAGATCCAGGTCAGGACTGCAGGTTGTCAATGAATATTAATGGGTCGGTGGAATTTCGTGTGAGCTCGCCTTCGTCGTCCGACCAGGGGTACGCATCCGACCAGGTCACCAGTTTCTCGTAGATCCACGCTAGCAGGCCTACAGGCGAGTCCGCAAGAGAATATCCTAGGGTTTGCGGCTGGGTGGACTGCTGAATCAAGTACCCGGTGCCAACGCGGCGGAACCAGGCGGTCCTCTCGAGCCCTTCTTTCTCCCTCTCGGTCAGCGGAGACTCGGTGTCGGCGTTCGGGGGCTCGCCACTGATAGAATCAGCACAGGAAGAGCGACAAGTTTGTAAACGCACGTCGACATGTTTATGTGCCACGCCTTGCTGTGTTCACCGCCGTAGAGCTTGGCGATCCGGAGAGTAATCTGTTGCCGCGGTCAAGGACGAATTCGGAACAATTTTAGAGAACACCGACAGGGAACCCCCAATCGCCTCCTTGAGTAACTGCGGGATGGGCGTCAGCGATCATATTGGGTCTGGAAAACTGGTGCTCACCATATTCCTGGTACCCGAGGGCAAGCATCAGCTTATGTCCCACCTTGACGAGAAAAGGGTTCGCTATTAGCTGTAGAAGAGATGCTTTCAAATTCATCCATCACCTCTGCGTATTTCTCCGGATTGAACCCCTTCGTCTTGGGCGCCTCCGAGAATCCATAGCCAGGAAGACCCACCGCAACCATATGGAATGCAGGGAAAGTGTCGCCACCCTTCGTCAACAGCGGCAGCAGCTTGCGCGCCTCGAGAAAGTTTCCTGGCCCTAGATGGGGGGTCAAGACATGCTTGGCTGGTGGTAGGAAAGACTTACATCCATGCACAAAAAGCAACGGAATGGCTTGCTCGACGTCGCTTCTCTTGTGCAGGTAATGGATGTTCAACGTCCCATAGCCATCGATCTCGATATCACGGGTGAACTGCGGGAGCTCCGCGTTCAGTTCAGCCTCGTATTTCCTCCAGTCGTATCCATTCGTCCATCTCTCGATCAATCGCCGCACGTCCGCCAGCGGCGCTCCGTAGTCCCAGCCGGAATCGTCGAGTTCATCCGGGAGAGTAGCTAGCTCGAGCTTCTTGCGAAGGAGGAGGAGTTTCTCGTCGGGGATCGATATTTTGAACGGGGTCTCGGTCATGGTGTGGTGGGGGTGGAGAGTCAGTAGAGCTTGCCAGTTCAACCCTTTTAAATCATCACTCAATGATCCGCAATCAACGACTGTAACCGGGACGGCTTGTGCCCGAGTGCCGGGCTTATGTGAAACCTTGGTTCAACTCGACCCATTGCCCGATACGGAGTGCATTCTGTCCAGTTTGCGGCAAGTTCTCAACTTAGGCACATATACCATCCCTCCTTCTACTGAGTCCCTCAGAGTCCCTTCCTTCCTTCCGAGTCTCCGGAGTCCCTCTTGGTAAACTTACCTACGTTACGACGTATGTACTCATCAGCCCTCCGGCACCGCTTACCGGGCGCAAAATCCACTTCTTCAACCACGCTCTCGTTATAAATTAATGATGACATTCAATGGCAAAGAAATATTGTATGACTATTTCCGGATGATATACGAGCCGCAAGGGATTCAAGAATTAAATGAAAGTGGGTATTTTCAGACCTGTTCGCCATAGGCGGGCGGTAGACGGCCGCTCGCGCTCCGCTGCAAACCTTCGCCCAGGACAGGCCCCGCATCGTGATGTCGCTCGGTGGCGGGGTCCTCTTCGAGAAACGGCTCCTCCGATCCGGCGCGCTGCCCTCCCGGGCTGGAATTGAGATCTCGTTTCTGCGGCAGCGGTCCCGCCCCGCCAATATACGGTTTCGAAAACGACGAGTCGCCGTTGCGGATACTCAGTCCGCGAGAGCTGCTCGCGCTCGTGTATCCCGTGACGGACCCCGTGTCTTCAACGCTGTGCGGCGCTGCGAAGGAGGACGGCGCCGCCGAGACCGGGGGCTCGTTGTTGTAGGTATATGCTGTGCAAAGGGAAGATTAGTATTGGTGAAAAGGAGGGACAGTGAAAGCAAACACACCATGCGCTACGACATTGTCAGCCAGGAAATCTTGCTCGGACACC